>JAXIVJ010014157.1:0-35202 GCA_036785665.1 Chirona hameri | reverse complement strand
GAAGAAAAAATGGCTGAAATAGATTAAAAATGCATTTTGACGAGCTTTCGAACTGTGTTTTCAGTGTTTGCCTACGTTATATAGGAGCCGAGTTAGAGAGGGCGTCGTAACGCCCCCCCCCCCCCCCCCCCGCCACGGCAAAGGTGGCGCCGAGCACCGGCACGGCGCGGGTTAAGGCTCTGCCACACCACAGTGTATGAGCGATCGGTTTGAAATTCATAGGATTTAATTATCTCATACATATGCATACAATTATGCTGTTTCGGATTTGTGTATATCGGTGATCTAAGGTCAGAAAAATATACCTAGGTAAAACGAAACTATACCTAGGATGGTCTCAAACGCAGACGAGATTAGCAGACATATGTCATGCTCCGAGCCTATAGTACCGATTTGGTCGAATCCTTCTCTGATCGATGTGACATGGTCTGACACGGTGCCGTATAGAGCTTCGTCCACTTTGGTCAGGTCTAGGTTGACAAACTTTGACCAAAACTGTATTGCTGAACGTCGTAATGATCCGCGTGCAAATATAGTGCCCTTGTTGCGGTTTGAAAATATGGTTCTAGTGCATAAATTACAGCGTATTTCTTTTTTAATCATTAAAGGGAAATAATGACCTTTTGATTTTGTTAGGACAAATTTGTTTTGCGTTATGGTATTAAAATGATGTGGTCTAAATTTAAGAATTCAATACAATTATTCCCTAATTCAAAGTTGGAAGGTTGGGAAAATTAATGATCGGTATTTTCCCTCCACTATTAGAAAGCGACACATTGTACCACTCTTTTGTATCAATCTGTTCAAAGTTGTTGAATGGCACTTCGAAACAAATCGCCGACACTAAATATGTCGCTGTGAACGTGCATCGATGAGCTTCCGATTGAATTGCCAGTTTTTTTGTTGTCAATGGTTGTTAATTGGGCGGGTATATAATCACAACAAGCAGAACGCAAAATATATTTACCACACCATTGCGTAAAAAAGCAATACGGGAAAAGCCCCAAGTTTGATGGAAACCGAAAAGTACTTGGCAAAAACCGGTCGTTAAAAGTGTGGAACGTTTATCAAAATTAACTTGAAATATCTCTCGGAAGAAATTTTATATGCAAAATGCGATGAATTTACATCATATTTTAGCCTCGTCTGCCGATTTCAAGTGCTAACTCCAATTTTGTGGAAAAGGTCATTATTTACCTTTAAGTTTGACTTATATTCAAATGCATCGTTGAAAATCTACCCCAAATAAGGAAATTATTGAAAGAGAAATATCCGCAGATACACTCAAAGCCGCACGCGCTGATTGGCTGACACGGGACGCGGGTAGCTGTGCACTCTGTAGCATTCCAAGGCCGCATTTGTAAATAAACGATCCTTTTCGCCGGCTCTGCGTGATTTCATCATGGTTTGGGCTATCGCTGTCAAACTTAGTGGTTTCCTGTTATTTATTATTGATTTCTCAAACCTAAATGGCTGAATTCGTTTAAGTTGATTGTTCAGCGAGTGGTTTCAATGTCATAGCAAGAGTCAATCGCTGGTGACCGCACCCGTGGAAACGTTCACCAGTCAACACTGTACCATACTGATCTATCTACCCATCGACTTGCCGTTGGCAGTCCGAAACTTGAGCTATAAGGCTGAACGGCGAAAGCAATCACTGACCATGTTCAAAGGGCTGTCGGCCAGCAAGCTGTGCCTGTGTGTGTCTGTGTGTGTCTGTGTGTGGCTGTGTGTGCATGTGTGTGTCTGTGTGTGTCTGTCTGTGTCCGTGTGTGCCTGTATGTGCCTGTGTGTGTCTGTCTATGTCTGTATGTGTCTGTCTGTGTCTGTCTGTGTCTGTCTGTGTCTGTCTGTGTCTGTCTGTGTCTGTCTGTGTCTGTCTGTGTCTGTCTGTGTCTGTCTGTGTCTGTCTGTGTCTGTCTGTGTCTGTCTGTGTCTGTCTGTGTCTGTATGTGTATGCCTGTGTCTGTCTGTGTCTGTCTGTGTCTGTCTGTGTCTGTCTGTGTCTGTCTGTGTCTGTCTGTGTCTGTCTGTGTCTGTCTGTGTCTGTCTGTGTCTGTATGTGTCTGTCTGTGTCTGTATGTGTCTGTCTGTGTCTGTCTGTGCCTGTCCGTGTCTGTCTGTGTCTGTCTGTGTCTGTCTGTGTCTGTATGTGTCTGTCTGTGTCTGTCTGTGTCTGTCTGTGTCTGTCTGTGTCTGTCTGTGTCTGTCTGCGTCTGTCTGTGTCTGTCTGTGTCTGTCTGTGTCTGTCTGTGCCTGTCTGTGTATTTCTGTGTCTGTCTGTGTCTGTGTGTGTCTGTCTGTATCTGTCTGTGTCTGTCTGTGTCTGTCTGTGTCTGTATGTGTCTGCCTGTGTCTGTATGTGTCTGTCTATAACTGTCTGTGTATGTCTGTGTATGTCTGTGTATGTATGTGTCTGCCTGTGTCTGTCTGTGTATGTCTGTGTATGTCTGTCTGTGCATGTCTGTGTCTGTTTGTGTCTGTCTGTGTCTATCTGTGTCTGTCTGTGTCTGTCTGTGTCTGTATGTGCCTGTCTGCGTCTGTTTGTGTCTGTCTGTGTCTATCTGTGTCTGTCTGTGTCTGTCTGTGTCTGTGTATGTCTGTCTGTGCATGTCTGTGTCTATCTGTGTCTGTCTGTGTCTGTCTGTGTCTGTCTGTGTCTGTCTGTGTCTGTATGTGTCTGTCTGTGTCTGTCTGTGCCTGGCTGTGTGTATGTGTTCCTGTGTGTCTGTGTCTGTCTGTGTGTATGTGTGTATGTGTGTCTGTGTGTCTGTGTGTCTGTGTGTCTGTGCGTATGTGTGTCTGTGTGTCTGTGTGTCACATATTCTTTGAAGATGTCTACGTTTGTATTACTTATGTTATACAAAATATGTTTTGCCGACCCCAGCAAGTCGCGACCAGCCGCAGAAATTAAGAAATCGTTCGTTTAGCGTTGAGCCATGTGACATAGGTGCACACAATTCTCTGTAACGTTTCCAGCATCATATTGGACCAGGTGAAAACCAAATAGCTGTGTTGCAAATTGGTGATGTACCTACTACTTTTGCCATGCAAATGTAGGTCAATTGTCAAATTATTATTTTTGGTCGTATCATTAATTAAGCCGGGCCAATAAAGGTGGGGGCGCAGCACGTTTGGTAGAGTGGCAGGCTATCAGCCGGTTAGTCGCGAATTCGAATCTTATTTGTACTGTATTTTCCGATACTGTACGATTCAAAGTTAACTATATCGGTAATTTGCAACAACAGGAAGTCGTTTATAAGTCGCCAAGTGTGGGACAGCCCTAACTTGGAAACGTTGAAAACGACCTTTGTACTTATATTTCGGCAGATATAGATTTCATGGCCATCCTCAACCGACAGTGTCATCCACTATGACTGGCTGAATTTGAGCCTTTGAGCTATTATCATGGAGTAATTAGCCGTCAAGTAAATATCACTTACAAATCAATCATTGGCATAAAGAGCAAAGCATATTAATTGCCTTGTCGTCGGCTTGCTTATAAGTACCATCTGGTGTCATAAAGCCAGCCATTTCGGTTATCAGTGGTATGAACGTACGGTCCGCACCGCATTGACCGCGGAACCGCATTGACCGCGGAACCGCATTGACCGGTTCCGCCCACGCCCGCCATCCGGTTTTAATTATTTTAAGCAACAATTCAGTGTTACTGTCTAAGCTCATAGGCGCTATATCGAAGTTTGAAGAGTTCGAAATGTCTTTCAATGTTTAAGGTATTGTAATCGAACACACATCACTGTTTCTCATACAAACCATATAACCGATCTAGCTACAACGTGAGGATATTTTATCTAACATTTTGTTGGGTATTTTTTAGTCGGAATTTACCGCAGTGCGGCATCTTTGGCGCACATTAATCCTTTCGCCGGATCTACTTCCACCAGCGTTTGGTGGAAGATTATACAAAGCTAACTAGGCAGAATCTGCGTACTGTGTCAGCCAATCAGCACGCGGCTTTGAGTGCATACGCGGATATTTATTTTGCAATATATTTCCCAGTGTTCGGTAGGTTTTCAACGATGCATTTCAATTTAAGTCAAAGCGTAATGATTTAAAAAGAAATGCGCTTTAATTTATGCACTTCAATCCATGGGTGGAGTTTTTCCAAATAAGTTGGTGGGGCAAAATAAAATCCGTTAAGACACTTCGGTGATTCTCGGTAGACCGTCACCAGCGTGTTAACCTGGGAGATCGAGTGACTCAGCGCGCTCATTCCAAAAAGCTGCTAATTGTCTGTTACAATAAACCAAAATGCACTTTCATGGACATAGGTAATCTGAAATATTTAAATATACTCCAAAATACTACAATCAACATATAAATTAATCCATTTCTGCACACTGTCCATGTTTACACTCCCTAAATTATAAAACTACTAAAACCAAAACTAGCCTTAGGCCTAACACAATCATGTCCTGACATAACCAAATATATCCTTACCTGAACCAACCGAACTATTAACAAGATACCAGCCCTGCGAGTCAGATTCAGAATGAAAAGTCAAAATTATAAAACCCTGAGGAAGACTCTCCAGGATCCTCATACACGGGCGAGCTGTATTGCATGACGCCATAGATATACATACAGATGTCTGTATGTATATCTATGCATGCGGCCAGTATAAACAATTTTACGAAGATGCACGCAGCATTTGTCTCAACTAAAAAAAAGATGTGTGAATGCGTTTTTATAAATAGCTTGGTCTTGAAAACAGGGATTTTAATCATGAAAAGAACGTTTAAAATTACAATAAAAATGTTGGCATTAGCCAAGGCATGATTTTTCGTTAAACATATTGTCTTATATTTGTATAATGTCTATTATTAAGTGAAATGTTAGCTCTTGAGGTTTTTGTGGAATCGACTCATCAGATATCAAATCGGCGCACTGAAACTTTTTGCTGACGGCTAGTAGATGAAAAGTGTATAGATATCCTCTAAATCTTTATTTTTGCTTCCTCATGATATCTTAGGATAGGCATACCTATGGTTATCTTATAATGGTTTCTTGGCCACAATGTTTGAGTATTGGTCATTGGATCTTTGATTTCTGGTTTGCATTGGATTACATTTGTATTTCGCTTGCATGCAATACAGATGTTTTTATGACAATTCAAATTTTGATGAGCTTTTCCCAATTTAATCAGAAATGTCTCATTCATTGGTGCTCATGGTATTTGCCAACTAACTGAGTGTGCACCCACATGTCAGTCCAAGTCACATCCACTATCATGAAGGTTTATGATGGTGCTGGAAAAAGAAGGCACTAGGCCACAGAATTGCTACTTTCTGAAACTCCTTGTGCTCTTTGACATTCTCGTGTTCATGCAAAGGTGTGTTGGTGATAACCAAAGTTTGGTGATGCCATTTATGATTGACTCCAGTCTCCGCAAAGTTTTGCCAGATTTGAACGCATTTACTTAAAGGGAAATAATGACCTTTTGATTTTGTTAGCAACAATTTCTTAGGCTCCCGTTATATTTTTAAAATTATTTTATTTAAATTTAAGAATTAAATAAAATTATTCCCAAATTCAAAGTTGTAAGTTTGGAAGAAATACAAAACAAGTACCTTGTGTACATCATGAAGGTCATTGACAAATTCGTCCTTCCCTACCATTGTTAACATCGAGTGCGGCATTTGTGGAGCCTCTGTGACATTTCCGATCAAACTGAGCGCTGCTCGGACACCCGCTAGTAGCGCTTTCGTTCTCCATGGCAACCAGGCGTCAGCCAATCAAAAGCCAGAAAGGGAATACGTTCTGGCTTTTCATTGGCTCACGCCTGGTTGCCATGGAGAACGAAAGCGCTACTAGCGTGCGTTCGAGCAGCGCTCTGATCCGTGAAGCAATCCGTGAAGCATCCGTGATGCATGACTGACTATCAGTATAAGTCATGAATAACAACAACATGCAAACTATACCAACTCGAATAAAATAAGAGCGGAATGAATTGAACCCCAGGCAAGCTAGTATTCGCAAAGCACTCGGCACTGCGCCACAATGGCAAAAGGTGAGGGAAATGCATATTGGATACAATATTATTACGTCACAAGTTTCTGAAGTGTCAACTACTATGAAATACAGTGATAAAATACCTTTAATAATGATTAACAAGAAAATTCAAACTTAAAAACAATCATTTGAATAAGTCTTTAATTAGCTTTCAACTCGAAATCAGATATATTTTGCAATGCTACACAAGAATGGCACCAATGACGTCATTAACAAAGCCTGCTACGGGACTTGGGTATACTAATCAGGAACAACTCGCCAAGTGCGCCGAGATGGTTAAGTGCGCCGAGAAGCATGACAATGACTTTGTAAACAAATCGCCGACGCTAAATAGGTCGCCGTCGATGTGCATCGATGAGCTTCTGATTTAATTGCCAGTTTTGTGTTATTGTTCGTTAGTTTTTTTGGGAAAAATTATTATTTTTCATGATAAAATAAAGCATAGTGTTATATACAGCCACAGACAAACTATACACAACTCCTAATGTTGAAAACAAAGGAATCGAATTGCAAAAATTGAGGGTCGCAACCACTAACTATGCCGCGTTGATGTGCATCGATGAGCTTCCGATTTTATTGCCACTTTTTCCAATCGCTGTTAGTTTTAGAAGATCGCCGGGCATATAATCACAACAAGCAGAACGCACAATATATTTTCCACTCCATTGCGTAAAAAAAAAAATACGGGAAAAGCCCGCAGTTTGATGAGGACCAAAAGTACTTGACAAAAGGTCAGAAATAGTGCAAGTACCGGTCGTTAAAAGTGTGGAACGCTTATCAACTTTAACTTGAAATATCTTTCGGTAGGAAAGTTTTCATGCAAAATGTGATGAATTTACAATATATTTTGATCTCGTCTGGCGATTTCAAGTGCTAACTCCATTTTAGTGGAAAAAGGTCATTATTTCCCTTTAATGTAAATGTAAAGCTGCTGAAGTTTCCGGCTTAGCTACAAAGTCACCAAGCAACATGTTTTGCAGATGCTCCAAACATGATATAATTTCTGATGAAAATGGTGAGGTTGCTAGTACCATATTGTACTTATGTTATACATTTATTACATTATAAATCACCGCTTTTTTTAAAATAAATGTTAAAGATATAGCAATAGCAGCCCTTCCTCAGATTGAATGCGTTTAACTTTTTAAAGATATGTCTGAAGTGGTATTAGTTACTTGTGCAAGTATATTGGCCAGCTCCAGCTTCATTTAATGTTGGTGGGGAAAAATCAATGTTGGTGGGGCAGTTGCCCCACCAAGTGTATAGGAAACTCCGTCCCTGCTTAATCATATTTCAAAATCACAATTAGGGCACTATATTTTCACGCGGATCATTGTGACGTTCAGCAATACTAAGCAGTTTTGGTTAAATTTGATCAACTTACACTTGACCAAAGTGGTCGAAAGTCTACACGGCACCGTTTCAGACCACGCCAGATCGATTAGTGAAAGATTCGACCAGCCTAGGTATATGCTTTGGTGCAAGAGGCCTGAGGTCGATTTTGTGACCTCCAAATTCCAATTACCAGTCATTGGAGGACAAATGAAAATGTAATAAATCCACAGGAAATGGCTTACTTTGTTCAACTTTCACCAGACCCACTATCAGACCTCAGGTTAGGTCAATTTTCAGATACGACCTAACTAGGTCACACAACATGTCTTTCGACGTGGCTCAACAATAGAAAGCCAATTGCAGAAGTCACAACACACAGAAGTCACGCTTCCCTCAATCATGTATTCCCAGAGAACAATGTAGGCATTTTTAGAATATTTCAAGCTCAACGGCTTCCACTGACCTAAACATTTACCTGATATCAAATAAGCCATGCAGACAGCAAATTTGATTTTGTTTAGGTTTTGTCGCGCATCGCTAGCATTTGTATTTCTCGAGATAAAGACTGCTCTGTGACGGACACCCATATATGGTCGACATTTGACCTTTAGTGACCTTCGGTTACCTCAATAATGACCTGATATAAAGTGACTGAAATACTATAGATATAGCTTGTCAGGATCTATCAAACGCCGTTGTATGTGTGTCGCTCCGTTGCGTGCTTTTCGAAACCTTAGGGGGTATCCGTCCCTCCTCCGTCGCTTCGAAGTTGGCGCGGATCCCGTCGGTGCGCGCGTGTTAACTTGTTTTTGTTGTTAGATTTTACGGATATAATTTCCGACCTTTGCATCAATGTTGCTACGCAGATCTATTGCTGATGGATTGTATTCAACAGAATGAAATCAAAATTAACTTAGATATGTTGCTGAATAGAAAAGAGTGGCAAATGGCAGCAACTCAGCCAAGCACAGATACATAGAGCCAAGAGAACATATTGCATCATATCAAAACATGCAACTATTTGCTACTGCTCCTGAAACAAATAACAACGTTGTGTTGCTTCAGACATTTATCCCCCGAAAATAAAGGTTATGCGGAGATAAAACATTCAAAATATATTCCATGAAAATATCAACTAAAAACAGGAGCACATTTTATCATGCAACTGAGAGACCGTTTCCTATTCAGCACGTGTTACACATATTTTACCAATAAATGCACGTGTTTATGAATCGTAATGCTGAAGCCAATGGGAAAAAACACCGGAAGTGATAATCTACATTATTTTTTGATAAGCGTCTGTCTGTCTGTATGTCTGTCTGTCTGTCTGTCTGTCTGTCGGTCTGTATGTCTGTCTGTCTGTCTGTATGTCTGTATGTCTGTCTGTCTGTCTGTCTGTCTGTCTGTCTGTCTGTCTGTCTGTCTGTCTGTCTGTCTGTCTGTCTGTCTGTCTGTCTGTCTGTCTGTCTATCCGGAACGAATTTAAAAGTCCCAGTTATCCCAGTCAGTTCATTTGCACTATGCACATGAACATTGCAACAGGGCGCTTCTTTCAGGGGATCGACATTAATACGCTTCCGAACTGCCTTTCGAAACAAATATAAATGGGCTAATAGGTTAACGGATGAACTGGTCAACCTCTTTGCATGGAGCGACATAACTATGCATGGGTGGGGAGGGGGGGGGGGGGGCTCACGGGCACGTGTATTGATGTGTGTATCCAGGAGACTCCAGATAATTGGGACATCATTAGATATAGTGATCAACATAGCTAAGCATGGATGCATTGTGGGGGATGGATGGGTGGAGAAGGGAGGGGTGCACGTGCTCTTCTTTTGGTGTGGGTACCACCATCCAGGAGATACCAGGTAATTAGTTCAATGTCATGGATGACGAGTGGAAGGGTCTATGAGTGGGTGACTGTCACGTTCGTGCCAACAGTGATCCCTTTATTTGATAAGGATCTTCCGTTCCAGAGATTAAAAAATAAATATATATATATATATATATATATATATATATATATATATATATATATATATATATATATAAGCCGGGGTGAAGTTTTCACGGGTTTAATGGGTTATAACGGGTGCCATGGGCGTACCACAGGTATAATGGGTAAGTACTGGCTATAACGGGTTTGTCACGTGTTCCACAAGGGCACAACGGGTACCACGGGTGTATGTCCGGCACCATAGGTTTTTGACGGATACCTCGGGTGTATGACGGGTATAAAAACGTAATATAGGTACGACGGGTGTGTCACGGGTAGAACGGGTTATCAATCCCCAATTGCCTTAGCCTATCACTGACTTGCACCACCACGTGACCTGTAATCGTTCAGCAGAGCGGACGGGTTAGCACTAGTGGACTCTACAGGATCCAATAACACTTTTGTTATTGGATCATGCCATATTTGGCCATGAATTATTGGATTATTGGATTGGGCGAAGTATTTAATGGACTCGCGCCTGAAAGATGTATTATTGAACTCGCCTTCGGCTCGTCCAATAACAATTGTTTTCTTTGCAGGCGCTCGTCCACTAACCCTCGCCTGACAGCGAGGGTGAATGACAGCTGACAGCCTCGACCGGCGCATCTTGCTGACCGGCGCATCTTGCTGACCGGCGCATCTTGCTGACCGGCGCATCTTGCTGACCGGCGCATCTTGCTGACCGGCGCATCTTGCTGACCGGCGCATCTTGCTGACCGGCGCATCTTGCTGACCGGCGCATCTTGCTCGACCGGCGCATCTTGCTGACCGGCGCATCTTGCTGACCGGCGCATCTTGCTGACCGGCGCATCTTGCTGACCGGCGCATCTTGCTGACCGGCGCATCTTGCTCGACCGGCGCATCTTGCTGACCGGCGCATCTTGCTCGACCGGCGCATCTTGCTGACCGGCGCATCTTGCTGACCGGCGCATCTTGCTCGACCGGCGCATCTTGCTGACCGGCGCATCTTGCTCGACCGGCGCATCTTGCTGACCGGCGCATCTTGCTGACCGGCGCATCTTGCTCGACCGGCGCATCTTGCTGACCGGCGCATCTTGCTCGACCGGCGCATCTTGCTGACCGGCGCATCTTGCTGACCGGCGCATCTTGCTGACCGGCGCATCTTGCTGACCGGCGCATCTTGCTGACCGGCGCATCTTGCTCGACCGGCGCATCTTGCTGACCGGCGCATCTTGCTCGACCGGCGCATCTTGCTGACCGGCGCATCTTGCTCGACCGGCGCATCTTGCTGACCGGCGCATCTTGCTGACCGGCGCATCTTGCTCGACCGGCGCATCTTGCTGACCGGCGCATCTTGCTCGACCGGCGCATCTTGCTGACCGGCGCATCTTGCTCGACCGGCGCATCTTGCTGACCGGCGCATCTTGCTCGACCGGCGCATCTTGCTGAATTTTTATGTAGCTAGTTTTACAACAATTATACGCATGCTGTAAAAAATGAAATTGTTGAAGTAGTTTTGGAGATAATCGTGGTTTGATGACGTCATGTTGGTGGAAAACGATAAGTATTTGAAAAATCGTAGAAAACAGAGTTTTGAAGCAAATAGTAAACACATTTCACCAAAGATACAAAATAACATTTTCTTTAAAATTGCAATCTCGGATTTCCAAAATTTTGGGGTTTTGACCCCTAAAATAAATTATAAATGATTTTTTTTATGGAAAAATCACCACAAAATCACAATGTTCAAAGATGTTAGAAAAACCGGAATATATGTGAGATAACTGAGTATGGACAATACTCAAACAAAATTTCAAAGCAAAATCTCTATTTTTGACTGAGTGATGGCTCCTAAGTGTAAGAAATTTATGACGTCATTTTTTTTAAGTAACTTTTTCGGCCTTTTTTGACAAGATATGAACAAATATTTACCTTTTTTGTATTTTTGAGACAAAACTGGTCTAGGAGCATGCCTTTTATTTACATTTATTAATTTCTATTTAGGAATTACATTTATTAATTTTTGAGGTTTTCTGACAGCAAAATCGCTGTTCTGGACGTGGTTGATCCGAGATCATTCACTTGACCTGGAAGGTCACCCGTTGACATGAAACCCATAAGTCGCATACTGTTAGATTCCTCTCATGACAGGCAATATGCTGGTTCTTACTGCATTGCCCTAAGTTGCTTGGTTTGGAAGTTAACAGGGGGCCTGTCAGACCCCCCCCCCCCCGCCCCCACCCCCGTAGGGCGAAGGTGAAAAAAGCTCCCGTAGGGCGAGGGTTAAAGTATAGTAAAAACACAGCTCATTTGAGAGGCCAAATAATCAAAGAACCCCGAAAGATAAAGGATTAGCAACAGCCAGCAACAGTAAATAAGTCCCTAGCCCAAGAAGTGATAGTAATATTTCCGTACCTGGAATGCTTCCTGAAAAACTGTCATCTCCAGCGAGAGAATTATGCAAAATGTGTTTCATCATCACGAGGCCGAACTTTGCAAGACTTAATCCAAGGACAAGCAAGCCCCGGAAATACAATTATGTGTGTATGAAATACCACACCGACGTGGAAAGAAGTGCCATGTATCCTACAGGAAAGGCGGAAAAACGCATTAAGGAGCATTATCGGTATTAAGGAAGATTATTCAAAGAGACACAGCCAAGGAATGTCAGTCGGGTAAGGACCGCCTTTGAAGATGCAGTACGGCCGGAACATGCTCCGCTATGAGATAAGGCACGGGTTACACGAAACGGGGAAAAAATAGCGAAACAGGTGACGAGCTGAGCATGAAAACATACATGGGGAGGGACAACTCAATCTATGGTGTGGTAAGATAGCCTTAAAAGCTTTTGGTATGGGAACGCACGAGCAATAAAACACATGAGCAATAATTTGATTCCAGAGCAGTGAAACTTTTGGGAGTGTTGTATGTTGTGATAGAAAATGAACAGTTTGCACGGTTCAATCGCGAATCTTTTCTAAGTATACATTGCGCCTTCCTCAGTGTTTAAAGGGACTGTCCCACCTTTTTGAAAGTTGTCGAATCACACTTAATTGTATGTCTACATGTCAGGCGAGGTCAGCTGAACATGCTCGTGAACTTCTTTTCCGAAAAAAAAAATGTTTATCTTGGAAGATATTCAACTTTTAGTTTTAAGCGGAAAGTTGGGTTGGTGACGTCATATGATTTTTTTTTTAATAACATGGAAATCGTTGTGCTGCTAAATGTGTTGCACTTCTTTTTGTCGACATCTATTGCGCAGAAAAGCGAACCACCCGGTGTCTAGATTGGCTTAGATTGCCAACCATCCGGGGATCGAGAAATGAAAGACGAAAATATTCCAAGGCTGACCTTAAAACAAGTCGACTATCATTACCAGTTGGGTAAAGCGAGACGACGCTGTCGGTTTAGAGGCCCTATTCAAATACACTTGGGCCTTATTTTTTTACAGATGTCAAAATCAAACTCGAATATCTTATTGATTAGATCATTGTGGTTGTTTTAACTGCTACTATACTTAATTTCAATGCCAAACCATCCAAATGGCTATCGCAACTCAAATATAATGTTAAAGTGGGATAGTCCCTTTAATAGATGTATCACACAGGCTGCGCCATAGATCTCTTGATCACCGAGGAACGCAGCGATTACGCATAAAGATGTATTTTAGTCATGTATTTGCATTTTTGACACAACTGCCGTGAGTGATATGAGACTCATGTGAGTGACTGAGACCGTGAGAGACTCATGAGAGCTGCAGGGATATCACGCAATGTGATTTAACTTGGGGAACTCCATTTTCGTAAGCAGGGGCGTCGCCACCGGCGGGGAGGGGGCTGGGGGACCGGACTCCCTAGGATCGCTCCAGCCTCACTCCGCCCCCCCCCCCCAGATTAGCGGGATTTTAACATTAGCCCATATGGGAGCGGGGGCAAACACCTGGCTGCCCCCCCCCCCCCTCCCCAACTCAAAATTTTGTGGCGACGCCCCTGCTCGTAAGTCATTACCATTTTTTGCGCATTTGCAATGCAGTGACGCAACTTCTTTATTTTCCTCTTACCCTGAGTCTTCTTGGAATGTTAATACTAGGTATATCCATACATTATTCAAAGCTGCTGCGAGGAACATGATTAGCGTTATCAATATCATCGGACTCAGTGACCTAATCCTCGTTGTTTTTATATTATTTAAGAAGAGAAAACTTTAAAAATGGCTGCAGGCCTCTATTCCGCAGGCCTTTCTCAAAATTACATATATGGATATACAATGTTCACATAAATATTTATGTGAACATTGTATATCCATAGATGTAATTTTGAAAAAGGCCTGCGACCGAAATATCAATAAACAAGTCATTTTTAAAGTTTTCTCTTCTTAAATAATAAAAACAGCGAGGGTAAGGTCACTGATGCCGATGATATTGATAACACTTGGTATATCTAGTTGAATTTAATTACTCTCTCGATGTCCAGGCCGAACATTCAAATCACAAAATAAAACTATTAGTATTCAGGTAATCAATTTAATATCTGAAGATACGCCAAATTTCATTTCGAACACGTTTCCTAGAATCTAACACACAACTGATCGATGGCATCGCCTGACATTGGTAGCAGCCAGGTGGTATGTGGTATGTCGTCTTTGATCTTCCATGACTATTTATAGTGTTTCTTTTCAGTTGTTTTTTTGGTGGTCTCTCCATTAACCCGCGAGTTACTGGGGTATATTTCATAACGCGACTTACTGGGGAGGGGCTATTTTTTGCCCCCCCCCCCCCCCCTTCGGATCTTCGGAACTATTGGACAGCTTGTAAAAATTCAAACGGCATTCGATAGCCCTGGGAAATGTATCGAGGGAAACATAATATTGTTGACCTTGGGGTTACCGATGACGTCACAGGTCAGGTCAAATACATAATGTTTGACCGTGTCAAAAGGTCTCGATGGATGGAATTGTCGCGCGAAATTGCGATATTAAACGCATAAGCAGTCGATAAATCGGCATGATTCGTGTGTCTGACACTTCTAAGTACCATTCTAAGCTGTTTATGGCCTTGGATCAGCTCAAGGTCATCTGAGGTCACGAGGTCAAACTGCACATTACGGTCATTAGGCGTTGTAACACATGTTTATGGCTTTGTTTTTCGTCTAGAACGCAAAAAATTACCTTAGAACATTGTTTAGTCCATATAAATAGAAGTAAAAAGCAAAAACGGAAATGCATTTTTTATGCAAGGTAATGCTGTTGAAGAGGGTCGATTTTTGTCATTTAAAGGTCATAAGTAAGTCATTTTTGAAGATATCGACTTCAAATTTGGTACACATATTCACCGAATACGTCTCAATAACATATAATCCAGTTTTTGGATAATTCAGATTAAAAAATTTGTAAAAACAAAATAAATGTATTTGGATTTCTCAAAATTTTGAATAAAAAAAAATCCGAGATTTCAGTTTGATAGAACAGTATTAGAATTATTTGATATAATTATTTTGCAACAAAAACCGAAGAATATGACGCCACTCTGACGTCATTTCCGGTTGATCTATCATAACCTCAACTTTTCCTTTGGCCAACGTGTGTAGAATTGATGTGAGAGAAGGTACTGCAAGATTAGTGACGATGCTGGTGTTGGTTTAGGAGTTATTGCAAAATAACGGGAGGGGGGAAATAGCCCCCCCCCCCTCCCAGTAAGTCGCGGGTTAACTCTGGTGGCATTTGAATTGGTTTTGCAATCCAAAATATTGTCCTTCCAGTGGTCTTCGAAAGCCTTTGCCACGAATGTTCTGCTGGTCTGATGGAGGTCGTTTTCTTTGTTGTTCTGTTGGCGCAGTTTTGTCCATCTGACCAGTACCCATTAGCTTAACACGCGCCCTGGAGGGCCTCTGATAATTACACGACCTGGAGGGGCGGATTTCGCCCCCCCCCCCCCCTTGGTCCCGAAAACCACGCAAACTAGCGAAAAGAGAAAAACGACGTTAGATAGCTCGAGACAAGGTCTTTCGAAAGTATATCGGTCATTTTTTATCAGGTCAATATTGAGGTCATCAGAGGTCATCAAGGGTCAGATTTTCAAGTTTTAGGACCTCGCTCCAGAAGTCCCCAGTTATCACAGGAACTATGAAAGCTAGGAACAAACGGAAAAAAAGCAATGGAAATCTCTTGAAAAATGCAATCGCTAAGGTTTCCTCAGATTTTAGATCAGATCAACAGTTTAGTCTCCAGAGGTCATCAAATGTCAAAAAGTTTGTTTTTGGCAAAACTGTTTTATTTTGTTGCAAATAACTTTTTATCTTATAAAGATAAAGCAATGCGTTTGACGCCATCGTGTTTGTCTCGTCAAGGCACTTCGAATCATATTTCTGTTGACCAGATTAGGTCAACTGAGAAATTTGACCTCAGGTCAAGGTCAAGTAGTGACCCCGGTAAGTCATGTTGCATATTGAGAGACGTGTCTCGGCGACACAAACACATTGGTACCATTTGCACTTCTCTATCTTCATTATGTCAATAGTTATTGACAAAACAGTGTTGGCGGTCACGAAATTGACCTGACCTTAGGTCACCGATATAAAACATCCGAGATATTAAATTGTCGGTATCTATCACCTTATGAAATACTGCAAATTTGAAACCAATCGACCTAAAACTGTGGCTGTGGTACTACTGCAAACGTTTGAAGGTGGGGTCATCACATGACCTGGTCTGGTGAGCTGACCTGAGATGCCCCGAAGTCAAGAACTTCACATAATGTGGATAGTTAGTTGCCGAACAGGTATGCAAAGAACGGGGGCGCGCAGTGCCGCCGTTTTTGCGCTATCCTCGAAAAACCGGAGGGGCGGATTTCGCCCCCCCCCCCCCCCCCCCCCCTTCCAAGGCGCGTGTTAATACTCCACAATTAAACGATACATCAGTAGAACTCCGAAGCTGATGCTTCTAGTCATCTAAGGGATCCATTCAGTTTTACCTAGTGGTTCCTCTTACATCTGGTTTATAGTCTTCAGTAGTCATGTTCATGCCACAAGTAACTTCACTGAAGAATCTGGTCAGAGACAGGTTACTCGGGAGGTCATCAGACACCGGAGAACCGGGCCAGTCCTGGCGATCCCAGGCACCACCCACTGCTCTCCACTACCATTACCTGTCACCATCTGCCTAATCGCCCCACGCTGGCTGTTTGATCTGCGCTGTACTCATCTGCCGTCGGAGAGTGAAATCGGCCGGGCGGGCGGGCGGCGGCGGCGGCGGCAGCGGTGGCGGCGGCGGCGGTGCGGGAGTCGGCGACCCGAGGGGCTCGGCCGGTTAACTGTGCCATCCGGCGGCCGGCCGCGGCGCGCTCCGCCGCGAAGGAGGTCAGCCGAGTGACACGGTCGGGCGGCAGCGGCGGCCGCTCAGTCTGCGCCCGTCGTCCGCCGTCTGACCACCTCCTCCTCCTCCGGCTGTCTCCCGGCTGTATCCCGGCTGTCTCCCGGCTGTCTCCCGGCCCGCCGACGACGCCGACGCCGACGCCGACGCCGCCGCCTTCCGTCACCCAGCCCGGACCAACCCCGCCGCCCGTCACCATGCTGCCGCCGGCTGCCGCTCCCGCCCTCGCCAAGCAGTGCCGCTGCGAGTCTTGCTGCAAGTGCGACAACAAGTGCGCCGTGCTGCAGCAGGAGGGCAGTGGCCAGTAGGCGGACATGCCGCCCGGCACACACCCGCACCCCCCGCGCCACAGGTGAGAGACAGAGATGGCTCGGCTCTGCACCGGCACCAACAGGTCAGAAAGCGCAGCAAGCTTGCTACACGTGGATGAAACTGTTAAGTCATGCTACGATATAACACAACGAACGTACCAAAGTAACGAAAGCTTCCGAACACCGCACGTCCGGGAGCTCGTAAGAGACTATCTGTGCTGTTTTTCGTAGCATAAATTTGAAATTGCAGCAATTGTGTGGCAAGTTTTATTTGTCTTCTTTCTTCTCCGCCAACACAGTAACAGACGAGAACATGGGTTGTAAGTGTAAGCGATAAGGAAGATGAGAAATTACCACATTTTCGGCTACTTTGAAGGTTATCGGAGGAATTTGGTGCGACGTCCTGAGTGAATAGCTCATTAAAACATTGTTTTTCATACCTGTTCGGTGAGGGAACCTTCTGTCTTCGAAGTACCTTCTCTGATATTGCCTGTTTGGCTATTTCTCGGCTGCTGGCGGTGTCAGTATTACCCACCTGGAATGTATACACACAACCAGAACTCAGAAGCATTCCTCTGTGCAGCTCTGGTCCCAATATTGTTGAAGTAAATCTTCAGTTCTCTCAGTTTCTCCTCTCTTCTTCATTCTCTCTTCTTCTTCTTCTTCTTCTTCTTCTCCTCTCTTCTTCTCTTCTCTTCTCTTCAGTTCTTCAGTACTCTCATCTCTTCAGTTATGTCACTTACTCTGCAGTGCACTTGGATTCGCGGCGACGGAGCGAGAGAACGAGAGAACGAGAAGGTATCAGGTAGCAGCATGAGCAGTGGCAGGTCCATACTCCGTACTCGAGGTGTCCCTCCGACTATGGGTGGTGTACAGAGACATAGACTGCAGTTTATCCCGAGCGGATTCCTGCCCTGATTAGTGAGGATTCCAGGTAGCTGATTATTGGATGTGTTGCAAGTAGTGTAAGTCATTGTTTCGGCCACATGAGCTCTCGCGCACGTAGGGAGACAGACATCTGCCTCTAAAATATGTTGTGGCATACAATTTCATTGATATCAGTAAGTTTTTGATTTAAAGGGACTGTCCCACCTTCCCAAAAGTTGTCAAATGTACGCCGCTTGTGGTGCAAAATATGAAGCAATTTCTGCCGAACACGATTATGACATTTGTTTCTCGCAAACAGTGCTCAATTTAATAAAAAGTTCAGTTTTAATATTTAGGTTGATGGCGTCATATTGAGCTATAGAGAGCTACACAGAAATACTTACGCTGTCAAAGTGTGTGCACAATTATTTCGAGACAATGCTGGCGCTTTGAATACAAAACAAAACAATTGCCAAACCATTGAAACGTAGAAAATATCTCCAAGGAAAACAAGTTGACTATCATCACCATTGAGTTAAGAGAGGTGACGTCATCGGCTTTAAGCCCCTATTCAAATACACGTAGGGCTTATTCGTTTACAATTGTCAAGACCAAGCTCGAATTTCTTTTCGATTAAACCTATGTGGTTGTTTTAACTGCTACCCTACTTCATTTCAACACAAATCGAACAACATGGCTGTCTCAACTCAAAGCTAATGTTAAGGTGGGAGTGTCCCTTTAACCCTATTTGTAACAGGCTCCTGGCTACCCCTATTTGTAACAGAGGGGGCGGATTCCCCCCCCCCCCCCCCCCCCTCCCCCCCCCCCCCCCGGAGATCTCGAGATCTACCCGTCCGATTTTCAAAAATGAAACGGTGTTTGGTTCCCCTCAACACAATCTACATTTATAAATAATAAACAATATAAATTTTGGATAGGGGGCAACAGGGGGGCAAAAACGACACATTTTAGTGGTATTTTTGATCCAACATAGCTTTCATGTTTATCGACCGATTTTAACACAAGTAATAGGAATCGATAGAGATTGAATTTGAAATTGATATATGACGGTGACGTTTGAAAATTCAAAAATCATAGGCGTGTGCAGGTCACTCAATATGGGGTTGAAGTAAATGCGTAATAAAACCATTTTTATATTGTTTTTTTGATAAATGAAATGGTATGTGATTGAGACATTAGAAAAACAGTTATAAATCATATTTTTTGCCATAGGCGGTGCCAGGTTAGTGAAAAAGGGGGTAAAATTGGGAAAAAGTATTAACCGCAGACAAGTTGCTACCCAGCACTATAAATATGTTACTGATCGTAGATAGTTCCTTTTTGCATGTTGTACTTCATCATAGGCGTATCCAGGATCAAAACTAGGGCGGCGCAAGACCTTTTGATAAGTATATTATCCGCTATTATGATACTAACTAGTCAACAGTGACTATTTCACTTACAACTTCAATTAACATTTCTTACCCCCTTGTTACCCTACCTGGACTCGCCTATTATCTTATAATCGTTTGTAGGGTAGCCTGTGGTGCGTGTTTCATCCGAAAACTGCAATATGTTATGTCATTGCACGCCCATGCCTCTCAGTTTCCTTGCAATAATATGACCCCCTTTCTTCCATTCCTGAGCGCGCCTCTGCAAAAAAAAATGACTTTATTCCCTTTTCTGGTCTCATATGTGCATATATTATTATAAGATAAACGTATATTGCGCCGTTATCGCTGGCATATCGTCATAACTATGCCAGTCACCCCCCTTTTCATGTTCCTGAACACGCCCCTGAAACTCTATATGTAATAAATTATGCAAATAATGGAAGCAGAAGCTATCTTTTACATCTTGATAGCTGTAAATGCCCCTTACATTGCTCTATTGGCTTCCCGCCAAGCATTGAATACTTCCTGGAAACCCCCCCCCCCCCCTTTTCAAGCCTCTGAAACCGCCTCTGCCATGCAATTTGTATGATATTTCATTAACATCAACTAATTTGCACTTGTTGCAATCACCGTAAGCCGATGTAACTCCTTCATACTTGATGCAGTTAGGAATAAACCGTGAAGATCGCATTTCCGTATTATCGCCAAATGTCGCCTCGGAACCCACCCAAAACTGTGCCCTGGAACCGCCTCTGTTCAGGTTAAGAACTCAAAATTTTGCCTCCAAATGCGAAGTTCAATTGTATGAAAAGTCCTCAAATTTCATGGGCCTACTCCCAGCCGTTCTGGAGATATCTGCGAAAAACATGAGGGGGGCGGAATCCGCCCCCCCCCCCCCCCCCCCCCCTGTTACAAATAGGGTTAAGCCGGTCACACAGGGAAGATATGTCATCACGTCACGGTGCTGCAGCAATATATGATCAGTTGTGAGGATTGTCCGTAGGCTACGCACACATACTGGTCTTCGCTGGTCCTCTTAAGTGTAAAACATGCCTTTGTCCATTTGCGATATTCACGTCATGTGGCGATGAGTTAAGACTTTTCTTGAAGAGTCGTGAAACAGCTCCTGAACCAAACTTAGAACAGCAAGACAAAAACACATTTTGGGTAATGAGAAGAAAAAAACAATACTTGCAACTACACTTCATCCGAGAAGTAGGGAGTAACGGTCTAGATGGCATAATGACGGAGATACGACTGTGTATGTATCTGTCCGTCTAGATGGCATAATGACAGAGATACGACTGTGTATGAATCTGTCCGTCTAGATGGCATAATGACAGAGATACGACTGGGTATGTATCCGTCCGTCTAGATGGCATAATGACAGAGATACGACTGGGTATGTATCCGTCCGTCTAGATGGCATAATGACGGAGATACGACTGTGTATGTATCTGTCCGTCTAGATGGCATAATGACGGAGATACGACTGTGTATGTATCTGTCCGTCTAGATGGCATAATGACAGAGATACGACTGTGTATGAATCTGTCCGTCTAGATGGCATAATGACAGAGATACGACTGGGTATGTATCCGTCCGTCTAGATGGCATAATGACAGAGATACGACTGTGTATGAATCTGTCCGTCTAGATGGCATAATGACAGAGATACGACTGGGTATGTATCCGTCCGTCTAGATGGCATAATGACAGAGATACGACTGGGTATGTATCCGTCCGTCTAGATGGCATAATGACAGAGATACGACTGGGTATGTATCCGTCCGTCTAGATGGCATAATGACAGAAATACGACTGTGTATGTATCTGTCCGTCTAGATGGCATAATGACGGGGATACGACTGTGTATGTATCCGTCCGTCTCCCCTCAATACCTATCACTTGTGGAGTTCAAATCAAGCGGGCAGTAACAAGTATTCGCATCTAAAAAAGTTTTGCCGTATGTTGAAACCGCAAGTTAAGGTGTGAAGTTCGCTTGATGGCAGTTTTGGGTATCAGGACATAGTTATTTCTGAATGGGATGCAAAATAGCCTCGATGACACAGTGCCCATTTTTCAGCGAATTGACTGGTTCTGCAGTCAGTAGCGCACCCAGGATTCACTCCAGGAGGGGAAAATTTTGTTCAGGGGGGCATAAAGTACCCCCACCAAAAAAAAACTCACCGGATTTGGCCCACTATATTTTTAAAAGGGCATATTTTCACATTTTTCTCTTCAAAAATTAAAAAAATCATAAATTTTTCGACCAAAGGGGGCACGTACAGACCTTCAGGGGGGGGGGGCAATTGCCCCGTTTCCCCCCTCCCCCTCGTGTACGCCTATGTCTGCAGTGCACCAGTGCACATGCCTGCTAAACTATCTGGTATCACATGAATGCGCAGTGAGACCAGCTGTGGTCATGTTTGACAAAGATATTGATATGCAGAGCACGCCCGTGTCGTCTATGTTCTTCACTGGTAATTGTATCATAATCTCGGCATCGGATGTGCATGCATTAACGTCCCATTGTTATATTTTTTACATTTGCATTCCTATCATGATGTTGTTACGATTGTATATTCACCTCACATATACCAATTTATTAAACTAAATTCTTGTCATGTTGTTACGATTGTATATGCGCCTCACATATACCTATTATACCAATCCGTATTTGTGGCTACTCTAAAGCGAAATGTGGATATAGTTTATTTCCTTATCACCAACGGGTTTCGCAGCCAATGACAGGTAAAGTCTCCCGAAAACAGGTGTAATGCTTAAAAGCGAATAAGAGAGGAAATATGGTACAATTAACCAAGAAGAGTATCTTATAAGACTTCACTTAAACATAAAATGTAATGTACCAGACGAGACGCCATACTAACCTAGTCCAGCTCCGGTCACTATCGCAAACTCTTGGCGAGCCAGGTGGTTGAACGCCCTGAAATAACCTTGGGATGACGTTGCAGAAATGGCGTGTTGCTTCATTCCGTGACCCTAGTGTGTGTGACGAAAGCTCGAGGGGCTGGCCCTTCCGGAAATGTCTGGCAACACCTATCAATGGTCAAAATGCTCCTGAGGCACGCAGAAAAATTCACAGAAACCGATTATTTTCCGGGATTCGTCTGATATGTCGGATTGTTTCTACATGCTGTCCGAAGAAGGCGTGCTGGTCAATTCTCGCCCACATTCTTGTCGGTGACTCGTCCTGCGATAAAATCCTAGAACAGGCGGGGCGGGCCAGGCTATAGGGCGACAGGCAGGGTGTGGGCGGGCAGTTGGTAGCAGCTGGCACGGTCACCCAGATCTGCATCGCAGCTCAGCACTGCAGGTGGTGGACCGGGCACGTTGCGCTGTCGTATCTGCGTACTGGGGGCGGCTGAGCCGTGCTCCCCGGCCTCTCCGTAGCAGACAAGTCGTCTGCGGTATGCCGGTACTCGGGTATCGTCTCTTTGCGTCAGATCCATTGCGTCAGACATGATCGGGTTATCAACATAAACAGCTATATGCGTCATTGTTGCATCATGAGTCACGGCGCTGGTTTGCCTGAAGTCATTGCCATGCCGCTCTGATGTCCGTTATGGGTATCGAATTTACACGGCCAGTGTTATGTAAACATCGCAGCTGTGTGTCGGCCATGGAGGATAAGGCGTATTTCCTCATTACAAATGAGTAAATGAACTATCAACACGCCACGCCTGCCGCTTGCCGGGTGTGTAGTGTGTTGATGTATCACGTGCCGGCGGTGTATGACGTCATCGTCCACTAGTCACTGCCTGCAGACATTGGAGGACCGTGACGGCGGTGTATGCCGTCATCGTCCACTAGTCACTGCCTGCAGACATTGGAGGACCGTGCCGGCGGTGTATCCCGTCATCGTCCACTAGTCACTGCCTGCAGACATTGGAGGACCGTGACGGCGGTGTATGCCGTCATCGTCCACTAGTCACTGCCTGCAGACATTGGAGGACCGTGACGGCGGTGTATGCCGTCATCGTCCACTAGTCACTGCCTGCAGACATTGGAGGACCGTGCCGGCGGTGTATGCCGTCATCGTCCACTAGTCACTGCCTGCAGACATTGGAGGACCGTGCCGGCGGTGTATGCCGTCATCGTCCACTAGTCACTGCCTGCAGACATTGGAGGACCGTGACGGCGGTGTATGCCGTCATCGTCCACTAGTCACTGCCTGCAGACATTGGAGGACCGTGACGGCGGTGTATGCCGTCATCGTCCACTAGTCACTGCCTGCAGACATTGGAGGACCGTGCCGGCGGTGTATCCCGTCATCGTCCACTAGTCACTGCCTGCAGACATTGGAGGACCGTGACGGCGGTGTATGCCGTCATCGTCCACTAGTCACTGCCTGCAGACATTGGAGGACCGTGCCGGCGGTGTATCCCGTCATCGTCCACTAGTCACTGCCTGCAGACATTGGAGGACCGTGACGGCGGTGTATCCCGTCATCGTCCACTAGTCACTGCCTGCAGACATTGGAGGACCGTGCCGGCGGTGTATGCCGTCATCGTCCACTAGTCACTGCCTGCAGACATTGGAGGACCGTGCCGGCGGTGTATGCCGTCATCGTCCACTAGTCACTGCCTGCAGACATTGGAGGACCGTGCCGGCGGTGTATGCCGTCATCGTCCACTAGTCACTGCCTGCAGACATTGGAGGACCGTGACGGCGGTGTATGCCGTCATCGTCCACTAGTCACTGCCTGCAGACATTGGAGGACCGTGCCGGCGGTGTATGCCGTCATCGTCCACTAGTCACTGCCTGCAGACATTGGAGGACCGTGACGGCGGTGTATGCCGTCATCGTCCACTAGTCACTGCCTGCAGACATTGGAGGACCGTGACGGCGGTGTATGCCGTCATCGTCCACTAGTCACTGCCTGCAGACATTGGAGGACCGTGCCGGCGGTGTATGCCGTCATCGTCCACTAGTCACTGCCTGCAGACATTGGAGGACCGTGACGGCGGTGTATGCCGTCATCGTCCACTAGTCACTGCCTGCAGACATTGGAGGACCGTGCCGGCGGTGTATCCCGTCATCGTCCACTAGTCACTGCCTGCAGACATTGGAGGACCGTGACGGCGGTGTATCCCGTCATCGTCCACTAGTCACTGCCTGCAGACATTGGAGGACCGTGCCGGCGGTGTATGCCGTCATCGTCCACTAGTCACTGCCTGCAGACATTGGAGGACCGTGCCGGCGGTGTATGCCGTCATCGTCCACTAGTCACTGCCTGCAGACATTGGAGGACCGTGACGGCGGTGTATCCCGTCATCGTCCACTAGTCACTGCCTGCAGACATTGGAGGACCGTGCCGGCGGTGCCACCGACGCAAAACATCAAAACACCTGCGCTCACAGGACCGGACACACCCACCGGACACACCCAGGACATGACACACAGGACCGGTCACAGGACCGGACACACCCACCGGACACACCCAGCACAGGACACACAGGACCGGTCACAGGACCGGACACATCCACCGGACACACCCAGGACAGGACACACAGGACCGGTCACAAGACCGGACACACCCACCGGACACACCCAGGACAGGACACACAGGACCGGACACACCCACCGGACACACCCACCGGACACACCCAGGACAGGACACACAGGACCGGTCACAGGACCGGACACATCCACCGGACACGCCCAGGACAGGACACCCAGGACCGGACACACCCACCGGACACACCCAGGACATGACACACAAGACCGGTCACAGGACCGGACACACACACACCGGACACACACAGGACAGGACACACAGGACCGGTCACAGGACCGGACACACACACACACACACACACCGGGCACACCCAGGACAGGACACACAGGACCGGTCACAGGACCCAAACGGCACGTCAGCCGCACAACACAGCGCCGCCACTGCATACACAGGCGACATACACAGGCGACATACACAAACCCATACACAGTGCGTCAGCCCCGTGTCCCGTGTCTCCGGTCCTGTATCTGACCCCGTATCTGACCCCGTATCTGACCCTGTATCTGACCCCGTATCTGACCCCGTATCTGACCCCGTATCTGACCTCGTATCTGACCCCGTATCTGACCCTGTATCTGACCCGTATCTGATCCCGTATCTGATCCCGTATCTGATCCCGTATCTGACCCCGTATCTGACCCCGTATCTGACCCCGTATCTGACCCCGTATCTGATCCCGTATCTGACCCCGTATCTGATCCCGTATCTGACCCCGTATCTGACCCCGTATCTGACCCCGTATCTGACCCCGTGTCTGACCGTGTGTATCTGCCGCGTCTCCCCTCAGACCGCCGCTGGAGAGGAGCGGGCAGCACTATGCGGCTGCTGAAGCTAGCCGCTCCGGCCGTTCACAACTTCTTTTCGTGGAAACAGGAGGACCCAGGGTCCGCCTCTCCCGCGCCGGAGGAGGCCGGCAAGTCGACACCCGACGGCACGAAGTCGCCGCTGACCACGCCTAAACTCGGTAAGTCTCGCGTACTATGCGACGTAGGGCGTTGATCCCAAATGGTGGTTGCCATGAGACTGATTTTGAGCCAATGCATATGAGCATTCAGTTTTGCATGTGAGCTAGGTGCACCTCGAAACCATTGCAATACTGCCGCATTTAATCACACTCCTAGAAGGGGATACACACGCAGTTCTTAGCTCGTCCGTGTAGTCCTAAGGCCCAGCCAAATTCATGTCGAATGACCATATTAGTATCCCTCCAGGACATCGTGGTAATTTTATTCCTAGTAATAAGCAGTTTCGAAGTGATATAATTTGGATAATAATTTATATTAATAATAGTTCCTCTCGCTGTGTTGCCCTCTCGGTAGCATTTTGAGGGCATTTCGCTTGCCGCTTTGATGAATGCAGATGAGTCAAAAGAATTTGAAGGTAAATTCTTACTCGGCATAGAAGTTATAGAACACAATACAGTTGATGGAATGAAACACAATGGTTTTTATGAATGCTACCACACATTGTTCGACTTTCGCACAGACGAATTCGGAAAGAAAAGTAAAGACGGATTCATAAAGATAAAGCAGCCTGGCGTCCCGTGTACCTGGTAATACCAATCGGAAATAGAGATATGTTTGAGATATCAGATATACGTTGGAATGAGGATGTCTTGGACAGCCCTATAAGTCCCACGTTTTGACATATGATATACCACAGACAACGTCAATGAGGTTTTATTTACCCTTGAAGGAGTGCCATTGTTTGATTTCGCCAGTAAACCGCATTGGATAATGTCCGGTATAAGGAGGGTTTCCAAACAAAGAAATTCACTGTCCAAACATGTCCTTGCGGCGTAATCAAGCCTTTTCCCGTCTCTTTCCACCGGAGAAGCATGTAATATGCGCCCACGTGCAGCAGTCAGATAATTTGTGATTCCCGTCACGTGTGACGTCAGCATGTAAACAGTAATTGAGTGGCATAACTGAGCTGGCGGCGGCGGCAGCGGTTGAAGTCTCTTGTCCGGATCCGTTGGTGTCCGGGATGGGGCTGGAGTGAGCCGAGCTCGACTTAAATATGTCCTGTGCTCTTTCTTCGTGGAGCGCAAGTGTGTCTCTTGAGTTCCTAAAAGGTTGCCCGTGAAGTTTACACCCCTCCCAGCACAGGGCGTTTCTGTCATCCGCCAGCCTCGCGATGGGGTATTTAGCTGGTACGCAGTAGCGCTGTTGGTGGTCCCGTCCTGCCGACAGCTGCAGTCGCCGCCGCCAGTTTCTGAACAGCCCAGCCGGCCACACACGCACACCTGTTTGTGTGGTGACGGTGACGCGGCGGCTGGTGACGGCGGCGGCTGGCGACGGCGGCGGCGGTGGTGATGGTAACTGGCCAGACCGCGGTCGGTGACCATCTCGTGCCCTGTATCTCCGGTGACGGTGAAGCGGCGGTGGTGATGGTAACTGGCCAGACCGCGGTCGGTGACCAGCTCGCGCCCTGTATCCCCGCCGCTGGCCGTACACCGGTCTTAGGAAATCGGTGAAACCTTCACACAGAGGCGGCCGCTCTCATGAAAAACAGCCCTCTGCGCTCGCCGGAGGCTATTAACCGCGCATGGTGACCATATTCCACGAGAATGTGCCTCTCGGGTCCGGAAGATCACTTTTCCAGGGAATACTGTTCTTCTTGGGGAAAGGCAAGACTGCCCAGCGGTTAAGATCGAGAGATTACGGAACACAAAGGTGTACGTGGGATTAATGGTACGATGTCCTCGCACCTACGTCACAGCGTTCCGCTTTCCTGGCAAATATGTATGCTAAAGAAAAACAAATTCAAAGAAGCTCGTGTTAAGTCATTCATAAACTATTCCTCATTATTGAGCTTTTCAGCCAGTAAAAACAATGGGGAAGCGCGATGGATAACTGCTCCAAATTAGCCTCCCATCTGTCATAGTCAGAGGTGATGAAGCCGACAATTTTCTGCCGAAATGATCGGGTCCTTATTAGACGCAGTAGTGAACTACGTGTATTACAGCCGCGGCACGTTCATCCTTTATACGAATTTGATTGGTGAGTCGGAGGGTCCGGGTTTCAATCCCAGACGGAGATTTAGAATGCACCACACCTACACCAGCACGCAACCGTTCGTTTGCATGCACTGTAAGCTGATTACGACAAGTCGAGCGTCGACATATGCAAACTGAATGCCTCCTTATAAACAAATAATGAATGTATTGGCCGCTCTTACTTTCCGGTTTAGCCACGCTATGTCTGGAAGGATTGGCGAGACCAGTCTAGTTTTCATCACTGGGTTACTAGTGCCAAAACGTGATTAAAACGGTGCACACGCCCGTAATGCCCTTCTCAACTTCCGTCGGTAAATTTGTATGCCTTTTAAAGTCCTATTATCAGGCCCGTTTTATTAGATCATATCAATTTTACATCGGATTTGCGTTTGTCTTGAAGCGCACGTGCATTGCGGTTGAGTAGGTCTGCGAAGAACATATTTGATGCCGTGATAGGCAACTCAAAACCTGAAGATAGGTATCTGTATTACTATGCGGCGAATCCCCTGCAACGGCAATTCCAGTACTTAATATGGCAACTATTATAACTGCATTCACCCCTAATCCACTACAGACAATCCCTTATTATACGTGAAAATGACTAATGTCACCAGGTCAAACGTATGCCGTCAGTTGATGGGGTCCTCTGCCCAGTCAACTGAACGGGGGACAGTCAGTCAGAAGGCTCTCAGTTCAGCGGCTCCCAATGAACCGTGACTGCTCCCGAGTTCTTCCCCAATGAACCGTGAGTGCTCCTGAGTTCGTCGCCGTCGCCCCGAGCACGTGTTGTCGGGGTCAGTGACCTCTGTCGGTGGTCGGCGGTCGTCACGTGCCGGCGTGTCGCCCTGCGTGTCGGCGTGACGCCGTGACGCCGTGATGACCGTGACGGGCCCCGCCCAGCCACCACCGTTGCCGTCGCCGACATCACCACCAGCCATCAGCGACACCGCCGCCACCATCGCCGCCACCACACACACCGCCAACCACCACCGGCGCCCGGCCGCCGGCAAAAGTGGCCCAATCGCGGCCGCCCCCGCCCCCGCCCACCGGGCCGACCGGTCGACGGCGGCCGCCCACGATCACCCAGCTGGACAGGCTGCCACGTTCGTCCCGGAACCAGGCCACCGTATACTGGCCTCACTTGGTCACTGGCTGGGCCGGGCAAACCCAGCCCGTGCCACGCACCATATCAGCGATCGGAACGCTGCCATTTACAGACCTGAGGAACAGACACACACACAGGTGCACTATTCACTACAGAGGTGTATCAGTCTGAATAAGGTGCAGCCAACCCGTCTCTGATCCAGATTGGATATATTTCGCTGGGTTTTTATGAAGCCGGATGGGTCTACTTCTCACTCGGGCGGGTGGCATATGTTTGAAGAAGAGGAAAACCGTTAAAGAGAATGTTTCACCTTTGTGCTGTTTTTTATCTGAGATAGCCATTATCTTTGTCCGTTATCGAAATGTCTAAATTATTAACCACTTTCCCAAAAACTTATCCGTTTTTAAGCAATTGAATTTCGCATTTGCAAAATGGGGTCTATGATATAGTGCTGCCACTGATTGGCTGACAGCCACTTCAAGGTTGTTGGCCCTGGGAGTCCCACGACCTGTATTTCTCAAACCTTGGCTGGATTAACCGCTGCGAGTACGATGTAAACAACGGCCAACGCGATAGGTTGCGGTCCAAGTTTAAGTTTTTCGCGTTGTTTGAAGTCTCAGTTATGGATTCATTTTTTAATTATAAATATTGAGCTATTTTGAATAAATATCGAGCTAGAAACCCGTGATAACAAAAGACTTAATTATTTGTATTCAAGTCGCCAGAATTGTCTGAAAAGGTTGTGCCATATCATTTGGCAGCGTTAAGGTTTTCTCTATAGCTCATAACTCAATAATGACGTCATCATCCCAAATATAAAAACAAATAGTTTTTTATCAAATTAAGTGACTTTTCGAGAGGAAAAAAAATGTCACCATTGTTTTCAGCAGCACATACTTCATATTTTCTACTACAACCGGCGTATATTTGACAACTTTCAGAAAGGTGAAACATTGCCTTCAAGCCCCTGAGTGCATTACGGTGGGTTTTATGACGCTCTGCCGGCCGACGAGTCAGGGACGCAACGCTGTGTTCTCAGCTGGAATCAACCTGACCTCGCCTCCGGTGAGCGAAGCCTTGCTCTGCCGCTCCGACAATTTGTGGTCATCGGGCTTTCTAATGGCTTCACTTTACGCCGCAATTTCTGGGTCATGTAGTCAGGGCCCATGAACTCTGTGAGGTCCGTCTACATCTCAGACAATAGTTCGTTCCACACTGTGGAAATGAGCTCTCATCTTCACGTCATTACATATCGTATGATGGGACGAAGACAGGCAATCGTGCCGAGTTTCTCTGTTTTACTTTTGTCGAACGCAGAGAGGAAGTTACATATACACCCGTCGCTCGCGTCCAGAACCAATCTCACTTTTTTGTTTAGTGTATGGTTGCACTGATTTGGAACACGCTAACAACGAACTTTCGAAATCGTCCATTATCATTATCATTCATTCTTGATATTGGCTTTAATTACTTGAAGGGAAATAATGACCTTTTCCCACAAAAATGGAGTTATCACTTGAAATCGACAGACGAGACTAAAATATATTGTAAATTTATTACATTTTGCATATAAACATTCATACCGAAAGATATTTCAAATAAAAGTTGATAAGCGTTCCACACTTTTAACGACCAGTGCTTGTCTCAAGTACTTGGTAACGAATTTCGGTGTTCACCAAAATCCGGTATTGCTTTTTGACGAAATGGTATTGAAAATATGCCTTCCACTCTGTTTATCGTGATTATGTGCCCTAATGCCCTTAAACATCAACACAAATTGAATAAAAGGCAACCAAATAAGCAGTTAACGTATGCACCCAACGACGGCCTAGTTAGTGGTAGCGACCCTCAATTTTTGAAAATTGGTTCATGTATTTTCAACATTAGGAGTTTTGTTTTGTCTTGTCTCTGGCTGTATATAAAACTAAGATTAAGTTTATCATTAAAAATAAACTTGTTTTCAAAAAAATCATCATGAAACAATGCAAGAATGGCAATGAAATCGAAAGTTTACTTATGCACCCAACGGCGACCTATTTAGTGTCGGCGATTTGTTTCATTGACCAATCAAGGACGTTGTCACGCTTCTTGGCGCACTTACTTCATTTCTGGCCCTATGACTTGTTTACAAATCAACATTCAAACCAGAGATAGAGATGGATCATACTGTCCGTCACCATATATTCCCAAAATGTAATTTTCGAAATAGAAAGTTGTTATTTCACTTTTAAATTGAGATGCGATCAATTTGATACCATACATGTGTGATAAAATAATGCAGATAAATAAATAAAAAGGTCATTATTTCCCTTAAATGATAAATGTTTGACTTAAACAACATCTCTGCATGCTTCACTTCCACTGTCATTAACTGGATGTAGTTAGAAGCCTATAGTTTATTAAACCCATTTTGACATCAACCTATCGAACTGCATTAAAGCCAAAGCATCACAACATATCAAAAGCCCCTGTATCCCTTGGCCAACCATCCACGGACAAGTCCACCTCTTTCGCGTCTCCTGCGGTGCCTTCTCCGCTTGTCTAACTCTCCATGAAATAATTGCCCCACCTTACTTACACGGATGCCACTGAACGTCAGACCCAGACCTAACTTGCGTCACCGGCCGACGTCAAAGGCACCGGGGCGTGATCTAGAACCCGACGCGGCGCGCAGCTCTTCACAGATGCGGGCGCGGTTTACATGCCGCCACCGCTGCAGCTGCACCGACCGACCTTCGGTGACCGACCGACCGACCTTCCGACCGACGCGCCGATGGATGTGTGACGCAAAAAGTTTGCGCCACTGCTGACGCGATTGCTTCACGGTTCGCGGCTGAGCTCTGTATTAGCGCGCCGGATGTGCCCGAAGAAGACGCGGCGTCTCAAGCCTGGCACGAACGTGCACATGTGAGAGACACGCTGGACGTGGAGGCGGATGCGGAGGCACAGACCGGGTGACGAACACGGGAGTGGCAGTCTTGTGATCCAGCGTGCTATTTGCACACTTGTCCCGTGTCAAAGATGCTCGTTCCATGGCTATTCACCTTATGTCAGCAAGCTGTTGTCTTCATCCGTGATAAGCTTAACATATCCATCGAAGCATTGCGGCTTTCGTACTGAAGGGAAGCATTACTTCAGGTCAGTCGAGGCTTATTGCAATTGAAGCGGAGGCATTGCGAAGCAATGAATTAAGCACATGGGATGTAGGCTTGTACACTTACCTCCCTTACCATTGCATATTTCAAGCTTATTTGTTTTTCGTCTGATTGAATAAGATTCATTAAATAGGCGGGAAGTTTAAACTTTATCAAAGGTGTCCTTCGGTTGAGAAGAAAAAAACTTTGGCTTTATTTGCCTTCCAATGATCAGTAACGCGTGAAACAGACAAACCAAACTTTCTTGTGTCAGTTCCTCTAAGCATGACGCCATCTTTGTAACTCTAATAGCCTCATAAAACAGCGATTGTTGGCGTTGAATGACTTAAAGGTCGACGGACTTCCATAGAAGCAGCTTTCTCTCCGCGACAGACAGCGTTCGACACAGCACTTCTCACGCGACGCCAGAGTTTCTTCGCATTGCCGCTCGGCAGCATTTCTAAACTGGGCAGCATGAGTCAACAGATGACCACTTTTCTAATTATCCTGGGAAGTGGTTTGATTAAGTATCCACGTTCTTGTGATAGAAAAGGGACGCGGGTGGTGTGATGACAGGAAAACAGCTGGGTTAGCTTGGTATAGTAACCCAACACATACCAGAAACGTCGTGTTATCTCAGGTTATGAGTTTGACTTCACATGGCTGGTGTAGGCTCATGCATCATCATTTGGAATGCTAATCACATTAACAATACAAGTTAACCGATCTCTGATCAGTTCATCTGTATAAGCTGAACAAAAGCTCCTTGAAATATCATCAAAAATATCTTCTATTTCTGCTATATCCGGGCCAGTTTGCGAGCGACCCTTTTCGCTGCGGACACGCAGATGCAGGAGGGAGTCAGTTGTCCCTCATCCGGCCGACCCGCCGGACGTGTGTGACGTGCTGTGACGTGGTGCTCCGTGACGTGACATGACGTGACGTCAAATGACGCGCTCCGTGACGTACCGTCTGACCACACTGCGCCATGTTCGCCGCAGTGGCGCCGCGTCCGCCGCGTGCCCGTGGTCGTCGGACGCCTTTCACCGGCTGCGGCCGGTCCGGCCCGGCATCTACTTGACCTATTCCCGATCGGCTGACCTTTAAAAGGGCCGTTTACCCGGGGCGCCCATGGCAGCGTGGCGCGGCGGCCGACGCGCGGCGCTGCCGAGGGAGAAACCGGGCCCGGCCGGCCGCGTGGCGACCGCGTGCGCCGATCGCCGTGCGTCGCGCAGCACGCCTGCGCTACTTTACCGGACAGCAATTGGCCTCCCGGGTAGGGCGGCTGCGTGCGCTGTCGCTCCGCGCTTTGATAGCGCACGAGTGATGTTGGCCGGTTGTGAGAAGGATGGGCCAGCAGTGGCCGCGTGACAATAGCCTGCCTGTGAAGCGGCCAGGTTCCCGCTGAGAGCAGCAGCCATGGGTTGGCGTGGAAGTTTGGTTCAGAAGAAGAAAACTGGTTGAGATTAAATAAGGCGAGCAGAGAGCATAGTATAGAGCAGAGAGCGAGCATAGAGCATATCATAGAGCAGACAGCGAGCATAGAGCATAGTATAGAGCAGAGAGTGAGCATAGAGCATAGTATAGAGCAGAGAGCGAGCATAGAGCATAGTATAGAGCAGAGAGCGAGCATAGTATAGAGCAGAGCATAGTATAGAGCAGAGAGCGAGCATAGAGCATAGTATAGAGCATAGTATACAGCAGAGAGCAAGCATAGAGCATACCATAGAGCAGAGAGCGAGCATAGAGCATAGTATAGAGCAGAGAGCGAGCATAGAGCATAGTATAGAGCAGAGAGCGAGCATAGAGCATAGTATAGAGCAGAGAGCAAGCATATAGCATAGTATAGAGCAGAGAGCGAGCATAGAGCATACCATAGAGCAGAGAGCGAGCATAGAGCATAGTATAGAGCAGAGAGCGAGCATAGAGCATAGTATAGAGCAGAGAGCAAGCATAGAGCATACCATAGAGCATAGCATAGAGCAGAGAGCGAGCATAGAGCATAGTATAGAGCAGAGAGCGAGCATAGAGCATAGGATAGAGCAGAGAGCGAGCATAGAGCATAGTATAGAGCAGAGAGCGAGCATAGAGCATATCATAGAGCAGAGAGCGAGCATATAGCATAGCATAGAGCAGAGAGCGAGCATAGAGCATAGTATAGAGCAGAGAGCGAGCATAGAGCATGCATAGAGCAGAGAGCGAGCATAGAGCATAGTATAGAGCAGAGAGCGAGCATAGAGCATAGTATAGAGCAGAGAGCGAGCATAGAGCATAGCATAGAGCAGAGAGCGAGCATAGAGCATAGCATAGAGCAGAGAGCGAGCATAGAGCATAGTATAGAGCAGAGAGCAAGCATAGAGCATAGTATAGAGCAGAGAGCGAGCATAGAGCATGCATAGAGCAGAGAGCGAGCATAGAGCATAGTATAGAGCAGAGAGCGAGCATAGAGCATAGTATAGAGCAGAGAGCGAGCATAGAGCATGCATAGAGCAGAGAGCGAGCATAGAGCATAGTATAGAGCAGAGAGCGAGCATAGAGCATAGTATAGAGCAGAGAGCGAGCATAGAGCATAGTATAGAGCAGAGAGCGAGCATAGAGCATAGCATAGAGCAGAGAGCGAGCATAGAGCGAGCATCTGCTAGTGAACTCCTATATGCTTTCTAAAATCCAGGTAATATAAAGCATCACGGATTCATTAATTTCACATGAAACACAAACTTGTGCGTATAACCAAACTTATCACAAAATGCATGATTTGGTTCCATATCCATGCATGAGTTCCCCTCGAGGCTGCATATGTGACTCGAGATTCCCTTCAAAGTAACTCACCAAGCCATCGGCATAACATTGACACCAAATCAGCTCGGTAGTGCTTTTCGATGTGCTATGAATATTCTGTGGCGCCGGGAATGCGAACGATGCGGTCCGGACGTCACTCTCAGAGCTCAGAGGCATCATCTCACTCACCTCACGAGACACAATCATGTCGGCTCGCTTGGTGATCGCCACAACATGTGTTTGCTCCTCGCCGGCGAGCTTGTCATATTATGCAAATCTCACTCAGGGCCAGGGGCGGATCCAGAAAATCTTCAAGGGGGGGGGGGGTCATGAACTGTAGTGGTGCCCCTACCTATACCCAAATCTGAAAACTCAACGGATTT
>JAXIVJ010014156.1:0-35211 GCA_036785665.1 Chirona hameri | reverse complement strand
TCACGGATACAATTTTGAGAATTGATTCTTTCCGATTCAAAGAATTTAAACAAATATTTTAATCGATTCACGTTTGATTCAACATTTAAATATATGTGGCTAATGTATATCAAATCAATACAAAATGGAAACATACATATACATGATCATTAAAACATTGTTACAGCAATACTACTTCAGTATAAATGAATGTAGCAACTGGACAAGGCCGTGTACTTGAATTGTTAAGAATCGTTAAATATTTTGATTCAATCAGCCTTGATTTGATGCGGGTTTGATTCCATCACGATTCATGAATAAAATATCTGGTGGTGAATCAATTATTTTTCGATTCAAGTAATTTTGATTGAACGATTCCAATCGATTCAATCAGCGTCGATCAATAACCAGCTAAGATCAGGTCAATTTCGTAACCTCCCATAATAAGTCAATGGGGAAATATACAAATGCTTCCTATTTCAAGGATATGCATGATATTAGTCCAATTACTTCTGGATCATGTTATATAGGATATTCTTGATGATCCAAGTGTAAGTTTTGTTCAGTTCGCTTGACCTCAAATGACCTGACCTAAAAAAAATGGAGTAATTTGAGGTCAAGCGAGGTCATCATTACTTTTTTGTCAATAACTCCAGACATAATGAAAATAGAGAAGTAAAAACAGACAGCAATGTGTTTGTCTCGTCGAGACACGTCTTCCCATATACAACATGCACCTACTTGGATCACCACCCGTGTTGGATTTTTCATTTCATGACCTGGTCCCGGAGAGTAAAAACCCGTAGGTGGAAAGTAAAATTGTATTGTCAGGCAAGTTAAGATTTTTATTTTTGTTTTAATTATTTGACTCGGAAAGTAAAAAAATCCTGATTTATAATATATATAAAATCTTGAGGAAAATTGAATTATATGTTAACTACAATGTCGGTAAGATCAGGCGAAAAGAGAGCAAATTTCCTGAACAAATATGAAGAGAGCATTTTTTTTACCCAAAAGTCCAGAAAATAGCCCAAATTCCAAGGCTGGTCACCACTTGACCTTGACCAGAGGTCAAATTTTATGTTGACCTAACAAGGTCACCACGTATATCATTCGAAGCGCCTTGACGAGATAAACACAATGGCGTAAACAGTTTTCCGTTATCTTCATTGGGTAAAAAGTTAATAGTGAAAAACTATTTTGCGAACAAAAAACAGCATTGTTTTTCTTTTTTGACCTCGAGCCTCTAATATTTGACCTGAGATCAAATTTGAGGACACCTCGTCGATTGCAAATTTCACTGGCTGGCGGTTGCTTTTTCCGTTTGTTTTCTAACTAGCATAGTTTCCAAGATATATGGGAATTTCTGGAGCGAAGTCCTAAAACAGGACAAAATAAAAATTTGACCTTGGATGACCTCTGTGACCTCAATTTTGACCTGACCTAAAAAAAAATACTGAAATACTTTCGACAGAACTTGTATCAAGCTATCTGCCGTTTTCCGCTTGTCGCTACGTAGCGTAGTTTTCGAGATCTCACGGGGGGAGCGGAAATCACCCCCCCCCCCCCTCCCCCTCCCCTGCAGTTCGTGTTCGGCCCAAACCCCTGCAGTGCGCGGGTTAAAGGGAGATAATCACCTTTTGATTTTGTTAGCAACAACTTATTTAGCTACCGTTATGGTATTAAAATGTTGTGATCTAAATTAAGAATTAAAGAGAGATAATCACCCTTTTCCACACAAAAATGGAGTTAGCACCTGAAATCGTTAGACGAGACCAAAATATATTTTGAATTCATTGCATTTTGCATATAACAATTCCGACCGATATATATATTTCAAGTCATAGTTGATAGCGTTCCACGCTTATAATCAGCAAGTACTCGGTAACGAATCAGTAAATTAGCCTCCCTATGCATTGTTATTTATCATGAAGGTATGCAATATGTTTCCTGCACTCTATCTTTTGGGAATATGTGCCAAACTTTTATGACTATCAACAATCATTTGAAAAAGTGCATTGAAATCGTCAGTTTAACAGTGGCCTATTATTACCTTACTTATTTAGTATCGGCGATCTGTTAAGTGCCATTAACAACGTTGAACAGATGGATGCAAAAGCGCCAGAGTGTTGCGATTTCCAATAGTGGAGGAAATATCCAATAGTAACCGCAATATATGTATGCAATATGGCAACTAATATACCAAATAAAAAAATGATATCTTTTTGAATGACATGGCATATAAAGTATGGGTAAATCATGACGTCATATTTTGAAATTGCGTTTTTTGCTTTTATTGACCAGAATACAGACAAATAAATGCCAGCACTGTATTTGTTAGATAAAACTGATATAGGAACATGTTTTTTCGTTTATATTTATCAATTTCAAAATTTTGATCTTCAGTGACCTGAACTTGACCTGAACTTGCCCTGAACTTGACACTAACTTCACATAAATGAAGTCGGGTAGTAAAAATTACTATCACTATCGAATTATACGCGTAAAAGCATCCATAAAACATGTGCTGCATGACTTCCGTAGATATTTTGTGTGTAGTTGACTTTTGTGACCTGACATTGACCTTGATCTTTTCCAACAATCTCACTTCAGGTCATGTGGGATATGTATCATACCTTTGACATCACTGTGGGTGAGCATAGGCGCAATCGAAGGCCATGGATGGCAAGTATTGTCTAAACTCAAATTGCTCGATTTTGACGTTTGACTTGACCGTGACCTGACATGTGACCTTAATTTGAAATTTGTAAGTGTGCGTTAGGTTTATCTCATTGAGCGCTTTCGAATGCAGCCTTTGCGTGTCCCGCTGCTGTCCAAATTATCACTGTGGGTGATCATAGGCGCAATCGAAGGGCCATGGATGGCAAGTATTGTCTAAACTCAAATTCTCGATTTTGACGTTTTGACTTGACCGTGACCTGACATGTGACCTTAATTTGAAATGTGTAAGTGTGCGTTAGGTTTATCTCATTGAGCGCTTTCGAATGCAGCCTTGCGTGTCCCGCTGCGATCATTGGTTCGAAAAGATACAGGGGGGGCTATAAAAAAGCCCCCTCACCCCCCCCCCCCCCCCCCCCCCCTCCCCTCGTGAGTCCGTGTTACAGAATATACCCCAGTGACTGCCGGGTTAAATGGAGTGTGCCTACTCACATCGCTTGATTTGGAGTTATTGACACTGGTCTATAGAACATAACTTTCTGAAAATTGACACTATGACTTCATTCTCCAGATTCACCCTAGTCGCTGAGATATTCCAAAGACTCCAGGAACTTGCTGGAGCAAAAAGCTATCGGGTAGACTCCAGAGGGCTTCCGCTACTAGAAGCACTGCTACTATCGATTAAACTGCTAGCATATGTTAATTGTTAGCGCCGGCCAATAGAATTCGACAAAACAGCTCGTGCGCGCTGATAGCAGCAAGCCGAACAGAACCTGGACGGCCATCATGCCTGGACGGCCATCATGCTTTTCGACGATGGCCGCTTCGATGATAGCCGATGGCCATTTTTCGAGAAAGATACCAATTTAGAGCTACGAAACTTGCATATAATAAAGTTCACAGTGACAGGAACATGCTGTGTAAAACTTGTCTCTCTATCTTGCATGATGTGACCGTAATTGTATTGTCTTATGTGCGCCGTTTTACATAACATCACTATAGTGGCAATCGTTTTATAGATATCGAAACAAAAGATAAGCAGAAACCAATATAAGTGAAAATTCAACTAAAACTTCCTTCAACTTCCAGATGTGAATTTAATCATATCCAACAATCAAACCAATAGCTACTTACCTTGTGAAAAATATGTTTGACATTCCAAAACAGTAGGCACACTCCCTTTAAAGGGACTGTCCCACCTTCCCAAAAGTTGTCAAATGTACACCGCTTGTGGTGCACAATATGAAGTAATTGTTGCCGAACACGATTGACATTTGTTTCTCGCAAACAGTGTTCAATTTAATACAAAGTTAAGTTGTAATGTTTGGGTTGATGTCATATTGAGCTCTAGAGAGCTACACAGAAATCCTTTACACTGCCAAAGTATGGGCACAATGATTTCGAGACAATTCTGGCGCTTTGAATACAAAACAAACCAACTACCAAACCATTGAAATGTAGCAAATATGTCCAAGGTTCACCTTAAAACAAGTTGACTATCATTACCAGTTGGGTAAAGAGAGATGATGCTGTCAGTTTATAGGCCCTATTCAAATACACATGGGCCTTATTTTTTACAGATGTCAAAATAAAACTTGAATATCTTTTTGATTAGATCATTGTGGTTGTTTAACTGCTACCATACTTAATTTCAATGCCAAGCCATCAAAATGTCTATCTCAACTCAAATATAATGTTAAGGTGGGATAGTCCCCTTAAACCCAAATCATCATCAATAGGTAGTAAAGGAAAAAAGTGGGGTTGCTGTATACTTAGCCATATGATTAAATCCATGGTAACATCTTAAGCTCCAACTTAGAACCTATGCATTGGAAATTCTGATGAATGCGTCTTTTTATTTGAGTGCATTGTTTTTTTGTTTTTTTTTAAGAAATTCTTAATTTGGTTAAACCAAATGGATGTGCAATGCAAATAGGTACAACCCATATGTTTGGTACTGCATCTACATGTGATCGTATACCCATTGTGTATAAATGCTTCCCAAGCTTAAACATGTCACTGTTGGCATGGGCACGGAACTTGACTAAAATCAGTTGGCTGACCAGGATTTTTAATTTGTCAGTCAACACTGCAGGATTAATGTGAAAAATTGTTGAAGTTGAGGGACCAGAGCCCAGGGGTGCAGCCAGGATGGGGTGGGAGCAATTCCCTCCCCCCCCCCCCCCCCCCCCCTACTAGTCACAGGTGGCCCCACAGATTGGCCCAGACACCATTTGCATTAGCTAAATGGCTTTCAAAAAGCCACAGAGGAGCCCTCAAACCAGGTGAGGGGTCACCCTGATGTATATCAAGGTCCCTCAGAGACACTGAAGGGCTTTCAAAGCCGGATACCTCTTGGGCATGTCCAGCTCATCAAAAGTTGAAAAACACATTTATTAAAGAAGGGGGCCTCACAAAATAAAGTGGCCAAAATCTGTAGTTTTTTCATATCCAAGATATATATATATATATATATATATATATATATATATATATATACTATATATATATATATATATATATATATATATATATATATATTTGTTTTGTGGACTCTTTCCCAGGGATCCACCATGACTGGCTTGCTCCCCCCCCCCCCCTTCTGAAGGTCTGGTTGCACCCTTACTGGAGCCCTTGCCCTCTGTTTGCTTGTGCCTGGTTATTGGCCAGTCTTCGAAATGTGGCAGGTTTCAACAAGATCTTGTCTGGCAGGGTTGACACCAACACATCAAAATTGGGGCAGCTTTTGGAAATTAGGGGCAGCTTTGGAAATTTTTGGGCAGCAGTAAGATTATTTGGGGCAACTCATGCCATTCAGAACCAATTTACACTAAATAAAATGTGATTGTGCTGATGACCCCACACTCGACAATTCACACTAGACAAAACGTGATCTTGAAGACGACCCCCCCCCCCCCCTGTATCTTTATTTTATAATTTTCAAAATTGGGTCCTGACCCCCCCCCCCCCCCCCCTCCAACAGTATTTTCTGACCCAGGAGCGAAATTTGATCCGGAAAATCCTGCCCCAAAATGGGGCAACTTGCAGTCCGATTTGGGGCAGGATTTGGGCTGCCCCAAGGTTCATATAGAGATAGGCTGCCCCAAATATCTCGTCGATGTTCCTGCCACGTTTTGCATACCGGGTTATTGGTATGCTTGCCACCATTATTACCCACCTGAAGTAAAATAAGATGCCTGAGGAAAGTTTTGTTGAATTTCAACGAATGCCTCCCTGAAACACCCTCGGTTCCCCAATGATTTGCCAGCCGAGCCTAGAAAGTGTCTTGGATCTTGAGCCCAGAGCAGAGGGTGGCCGTGAGCAGAGGGCGAAAATCGAATCGGGCTAGCACTATCAGCTGGAGTTGTTGCAGCAGTTAGCCGTCAGGGACCGCTAGTGAGCGAGGGTGTTATGACGTCGCAAGCAAATGGTACCACTAAATATTGATTTATTTATTTATAAATAAATAAATACATATTTAGCGTTAAATATTTAATTGATACCATTTGCTTGCGACGTCATAACACCTTGGCTCACTAGCGGTCCCTGGCGGCCAACTGCTGCATCAACTCCAGCTGATAATGCTAGCCGAAAATCGGATACTTACCACACGCGTTGCATTCTCCGAAGGAAAAAAATCACTAATTTGCTGCCGTTTGTGTGGTCTCGATAACGTGGGGTATCGTGGCCTAACCAGACCTAACTTGACACTGTCTGCTACTTTGCAACTTTACAGTCATGAGCCGAGAAACAGTATATTATACAAAACTGTACTGTTGGAACATTATGCTAGAACATCTTGGATTAACTAGCCGTATATCTTACTGCTCCTTATATTTGTCGAGGTTCGGGCCAATCCCATCATCTGAAGTGAAATTGAAGTGTTATGACGGCTGGTGAAGGATTGATAGAGTAAGTGTATTTCTAATTCATGTATTTTGCTCACTTATACCTATGGGTTATGTCATACAAATTTGAATAGCTAGCCACGACTATTGGTTTTTCAAAGAGTTGCAGCAAATCAGTGGCGGCCCTGAAATTGTCTGTAGGCATCTTTGGCGCCTATGATACAAAACATATTGTGAATACGCACTTTTGGGGAACTTGACTGAAGTCTGATGATATCTGGGGGAGCAACTCGGCGCAGTGGTAAGATACTTGCCTTCTGTGCCGGGGACCGGGGTTCTATCCCTCGGCGGGCCTCTGAAAAAGTCTGCCCGGCTCCCCATACCCCTCGGAACAGGGTGAGAGTTCCAATTAGCACCTTGGTCCCAAGAGGATACGATGCTTGGTCCACAAACCAAACCTGATGATATCTGTGAGAATATTATCAATAAATAAATTGAGGTTATTTCAACCATTCCTGTATTTTTCCGCTGCCAGGAATAATATTCCAATTGCAAATGATGGATTAGAAATAACATTTGTGAGAATACTACAAAAGCATGTGAGTGTTTACAACCTTTAAACCTTTCCTGTATTTTGCCGTTTTGATTAATTATGTAAATATACCATGGTGTTTGTTTTTCTCCTAGTTTAAATTGACGGGAAAACAAAGTGACATTTGGGATGGACGCAGCAAAATCTGACAAAGCGTATTATATTTGTTGAGAACTATAGCGTACCCAGGATTCGCTCCAGGAGGGGGCAATTTTTGCTTGGGGGGCATAACGTACCCCCCCCCCCCCCCCCCACAAAAAAACACTGGATTTGGCCCACTATATTTTTAAAAGGGCATATTTTCACCATTTTTCTGTTTTAAAAAAAATCATTCTTTTTTACCAAAGGGGGCACATACAGACCTGGGGGACAATTGCCCTGTTTGCTCTCTCACATAGGTGTACTTGTGTACGCCTATGTGAGAGAACATACTATTTTGTATGTAATTTTACTTGTAAGCATCATCACACATCATCACACATCATCGCACACCGCACATCATGGAAGTATCAGGTTTTGCTAGGCATTATTAATGGCATACTTATGCTCTATCTTACGTTGTATAATGTGTTATATATGGACACAATTAGCCTCATTTATGTTCAGAAGCCATACCTTTCTGTTAAAGATACAACACTAAAAAAAGTCCTTGCTATATTTGGTAAAAAGCTAGTGTAATACCATGCATTTGATTTTATCATGCATAATACAATAGTGCAGTCACACTTTGCAGCAAGCGCCTTTGGTATAGAAGCAGGTGATGTCTTTTCATATTATTTTCATCCTCATCGCAATTACTTTTGCCATAATTTACTATCTAATCAGCTCAGTCATTATATGGTATTTTTCACTTCAAAAAAACATTCTGAAATCGCATATAGATAGTTGGACAGGGCTTTGTTTCTATCCAGACTTGTGCTTGATTCCGCTTCAGCAGAATCAATTCCGATTCCATACCAAGCCAAATGGATCTGATTCTGAATCCAATCCCAATAGATATTTTGCTAGAGGAATCGATTCTGATTCCAATTCTGGGACACTTAAAAGGCTTGATTCCGAATCTGATTCCACTGATTCCACTTTGAGTCCACTCTGCATCAAAATATGCCTGATCATGCATACATATGCTGGTAAAGATGACTCGAAGGGCACAAATAGCCATATTAAATATATTATAGTCATATTTAAGATGGATATTTTTATATAAAACTTCAAATCATTTCATGAATTTTGTTTTTGAAAAACTGAACCATGCTGCAGCATTGCAACAATTAAATGTAAAACTATAATGAAAGGAAACAAACAATATAATATAGACATACCTATTGGCTATAATTATGATGCATGAAGATATTGCTAGCTGTTGTTGTGCAATATGTTACACAGGGAAATCAATGTCATGATAGATTTGAGGATATTATGTAATGTATGGTACAATAAACATAACATCTCCATAAGCAAATATCAGTGTATGTCTAAACATAATTACTAGCCATGTCTATTGACCTTCATTAGGTAACAAATTGTCACCTAGCTTTGCGCCCGTTATGCATGTTCAAAGACACAAAATTTCCTATGGGAAAACCTTAATTCATGGCCAAAGCGATTTTAACTATAGTAAAACGGAATCACTTGAAATAGACATTGATTCTGATTCCGATTCCACAATTTGCTAAAACTGATTGATTCCACCTAATCAGATTCCACCCAGATGTGAACAGAATCGAATCCGATTCCGATTTCAGTCCAAACGGAATCGATTCCGGAATCGGATTCGATTCCACTGGAATCAAGCACAAGTCTGTTAAATTATATCGTCCCGTGTTCTGTTTTGGCGTTTCCATTGACAATGTTTGTTTACATCCCCATTCCCCATCCATATATATCTCACTTAAACACGGCCTCGCTTTTGGAGTGGCATGTGCTCAGTCCGATAGCGTCAAGGCCCTGGCCTCTGTGTATCAACGCCTCGACCTGCCCGGCTGCCCCTGTCGGTTTACAGTCCGTGTCAGTTGCAACGCCACATCAGGTTTTCCCCGGGAACGTTTGCAGACGCGCCATAGTAGAATGTCTCTAACAAGTGGGGGACGAAGTTTCAGTATCGTGTTGAAATTGATATTTCGTAACTACACTTTTGTAACCATGGGTAGTACAATTACGGAGTTAATTATTATAGGGGCAATGGATTTTATATGGATATTTGGATGAGGGTGACTACACCTTTGATGTTGTATTTATTTATTGTAGGCTAGTGCGAGAACTTATTTTTATGAAGTAGTTTTTTTGGTACGATAGAATGGTGTATTTAACTAAAAGCATGTATCCATTGTGCATGAACTGGCTGGTCCAGGGAGGGTCATAACTGGTGCCAGAGTTTCCACTTTTAATACCACGAGTACATAGGCAGACTGTCAAAACCCCACGTCCCGCTAGGGTTTCTGTGGCCCTGAAGATAACTTGCGCGATAATAAGTCGAACTTCGCGATTTCTCACGTTATTGAATTTCTAACGCTTCATGATACCGCATTGGTGCGCACGTCAGCGGTAGACATATTTTCATTTTTAATCTGAAAATGTAAGCTCAACCTTGGAGTTCAACCTTGGACCCATGCGCACAAGATGCGCTGTATGCTCTCCATATATCTCCCCATCCTGTGTCAATATTCGTGCGGCGTTATGTTGAACCTTCTACCAGGTCCGAGGTTCCTCGCGCCTGCCACTACCCCCGATAACGGGCGGTCCAATCTCCCCCGCGCTGTGGTCAGCGCCATTGTTGGCAGGCGCACCACGAGCATAGCCGCACGGGAGCGCCGCAGCCTACAGGGGGAGGGAGGGGGGTACTCAACGGGTTTCGGAGCGGGGCACAGATATCACACAAATGTGCCCTCGCCGCCACACTAGTCATGAATTCGGCTGAGGCTGGTGACTGGTTTCCTCGGCAGAATCAGTTATCGGTGACTACCGACATCCCTGCATCAGGGGTACGACACGTGAGCAGGCGACGGACGTCCACCGAGGCCAGCACACTCGGTGACGGCCCTCGTGCGGCGCGGGTCGGTGTGAGGTGGCGGCAGAGCGGTACTGTGGACAGTGTGTCCGGGGCACGTAGAATACGGACAAAATGGCATCATAGCCCATTTTCAGTAAGGATTTGTGGAAAAGGAAAAGCTGTCTTCGAAAAAGTCTGCCTTGGTAGGAAAACAACATATTCCTTGTTCCTTTCTTCTTGATTGCCAGCGCTATATACCAACGATTGTCCAACGATATCTACCCATTCTGTGCATATTCTCTGCTATCTTGGTACATCGATTCCAACGCATTGGCACATAATGACATGGGTATGACAACCCAAAGATTAATATTTCCTAGTGCATAAACATGTATGGTCTCAACTAACTTCTCGTGAATAGATGCACACTTCCTGGGAAAATGTACTCAAGAATATTGTCGAGAGATACATATACCTACTCCACGAGGAATAGTATGGTGACTTCGGAGGGTGGTGCCTCCCGTCCCTGTGGCTCAGTCGGGGGAGCGCTGGGCTTTTGACCTCACCCGGTGTGGCAGCCCGGGTTTGAGTCGCTTTGGCGCTCGCTATTTGCCCATGACTGGGATGGCCTGCGGCCGGTGGCAGCGGTCACACTCAAGGTCAGATGACGTCAGAGGGCGGAGCGGACCGTGTCCAGGTATGTCGGGCACCACGTACAACTTTCGCCTCTAAATTCTGCCGTCCAACAGGAATTGCACGATCGGATGGTGGGGTCAGGGCCTGCGCAACAAGCTATGCTGAGCGTTGGTCCTGACCTCGAAAATCCATCCATTCAAAAAATTCGGACTAAATGTTTTTAAAAGTCTGACAACTGAGCAAACGCTCGGATTGTGGACGTGTCGCTTGTCCACTTACCGATTTTGTTTTGTCCTCTCGGCCCACATTTACCTTCAACTTCAACGAACAGTCCCTACGGGTTCAGAACGAGTAGGAAATTTGACTTAGGTGGACCAATTTTAGAATTGTTGTTGTACTTTAAAAATGAGTCAAATTTCGCTTTCTGATACGTTGAAAAATATTTAAAACGCATTTTCCGGGGTAAAATGTGATTGGTGCTTGCTTTGTCACATAAATCGAAACAGGCGTCAATGTCCATCGTCTTTAGTCATTTTAGTAGCGACCATGATCGGAATGGCCCTCCCGGCTCCGACTCCGCTAGAGTGAGAGCTTGAGAGCAGCAGTTGTGTAAAGCCCGGTCCTCACCGCACCCGTCCCATTCGGACGGCCGCGCGGCGCACGCGCCCGGATGGACGGCGCAAAAGTCTGGCTGGTCCGTCCATTCTGTCCCTTTGTCCCGCGCGGGTCAGCTGTGTTTGCTTCCGCCGGAAAGCGACCCTATCAGGCACGGGCGTATAGTGAAGGATGGATGCACTGGGGTTCCTTGAATGAATAAAGTTGTCTGCGAAGCTGCGTGAGCTGTCCTTTGTCCTAAAATCGACCATTCTTTTCAAAATGTAAAGTTTTGAGCGAAATAGCAAACAAAAGGTACGGATTCATATTCATATTTGACCTTAACTTAAGAATCCTAAGTAGCCTTTAGTTCTATCTTGTTTACATATTTCGATTGCCACATGTTTCGTCTGGATCCGACAATGGGTTCGGGAGATGACAGGTGTGCAAAATCTGCCCCCTCCCCAGCGGGTCGCGTTGGCTGCCGACCCCAGCGGACAGACGCTCTGAAGTCGGAATAGATACCTGGGGATCGCCGGAGGGGACAGAAAGGGGCCGGACCATTTGCCTGGGTGGGATCGGGCGGCGTAAACGGGCCCGGTGCTGGCACTGACGGGTGCGGTGAGGGCCGGGCTTAAGTATGCGCTCTTTGAAGAGCGTCATGGTAGAATTTCTGTCGTGGAGACCAATTAATGGGTGTCTGTCATTTGCTAAAGCAGGCCTTCTCTTTTTTCAGAAATTGAAGCCCCTCTGAAGTGCATAGAACACGTTTCTGGATGAAGTACTTCCACACACCGATTGAAAGAAGGGAGTGACTTTCAGCATGGAATTCAGCATGGCTCTAGTCAGAGAAGATTTGGCTAGGCCTTTGATTCCAAAGGCAGAGGAGAGCGTGTCACAAAACCAAGGCGCTGCCATCGAGCAGGCGATCGAACAAATAAACACAAGCGAAGACAGCAGTGGGGGATCTGATGTGCAAGTCGTAGAAATCGGAGTTGAAGTTGAAGTTCAAGATAGTATCCTAGACATTCCCCACGAGATCGTTACAACTGGCGATGTAGAGCACCGGGAAGATGACTCAGCGTGTCAAGATGGCGTAGTTTCGGGCCCGAGTCTGACGCTGAATGAGGAGAACTTTGAGTGCACTATCTGTTTATATGACATATATCCAGGCAATGGCCTTGTGCTGGACCAGTGCAAACACTCGTTCTGCAAAGAGTGTCTCACCAGCCTGGTGAAACACTGCGACGAGACAGATGTGCGGTGTCCGTTCTCCAGCACCGAGAGCGCCTGTCGGGGGCTGCTCCTTGACTCCGAGATCCGCGCGCTGGTCAGCCAGGAAGTGCTGGACGTGCGCGACGCCCGGTCCCTGCGCAGGGCCGGCTTTGACCTCGCCACCGGCCAGTTGTGGCCGAGCCTCACCGAGACGACCAAGCGCGACCTGGTGTCGAACTCCACGCGCTTCGAGTGTCCCCTGTGCTTCGCAACGACGCCGCCCGGCGCCGGTGTGGTACTCAAGGACTGCTTGCACACCTTCTGCCGTTGGTGTCTGACTGAAGTGGCGGAGGTGTGCCTGCTGGAGGAAGTGCCGTGTCCCTGCACCAGCTCCGACTACCGCTGCGAGAGCACTCTGCTACAGGAGGAGGTGCGGGCGCTGTTCAGGCCGGCCGCCTACACGCGCCGCATGGAGCGCGCGCTGCAGCACGCCAGCGAGCAGCGCGCTGCACGACAAATGTGGCGCAGTCTGCAGGCGGTCGGCCAGCAGGACCTGGCGCCCAATACGGAGACCTTCGACTGCCCGATCTGCTTCTGCGGCGCGGAGCCCGGCGAGGGCGTCGTCCTGAAGGAGTGTCTACACAACTTCTGCCGCGAGTGTCTGGCCGGCCTAGTGCGTCACTGCGATGAGCCCGTGGTGCGCTGCCCGTTCGTCAATGCCGAGTACAGCTGCGAAAGCACGCTCACCGAGAAGGAGATCCGCGCCCTGGTCAGCGCTGATGACTACGAACGCCACCTGGCGCGCTCGCTCCGCCAGGCCGAGGGCAACACGGCCAACTCGTTCCACTGCCGCACAGTGGGCTGCGCCGGCTGGTGCGAGTTCGAGGACACGGTGAACGCCTTCTGCTGCCCGGTCTGCACGCACGTCAACTGCATCACGTGCCGCGCGATCCACGAGGACACCGACTGCCGCTCGTACCAGGAGAAGCTGCAAGAAGACGCGCGACACAACGAGGAGGCGCGCAAGACGCAGCAATACTTGAAGCGCATGTTGGCGAGCCGCGAAGCCATCCACTGCCCCGTCTGTCGCATTGTGCTGATGAAGAAGGACGGATGCGACTGGATGATCTGCTCCGCGTGCCGTAACGAGCTCTGCTGGGTGACCGGGCTGCGCCGCTGGGGCCCGCGCGGACGCGGTGACACCTCGGGCGGGTGCATGTGCCGGGTCAACGGTAAACTGTGTCATCCCAACTGTCACAACTGCCACTAAATGTGTCTGACTGAGTGAGGCTGTGAACTTGTTTGTGCCATGCCACGTGGCTGTGCCGGTGTTGAGGTGTTTGTGGGTCGTCGTGTGTGTACTGTCTCGTCGCCACGTGTGCCTTCATTGTGTCTGTTGATTCGTATGCTATCGCATGCTATCGAGACGTAATGCATAACGGGTAGAGAGAATCACATTCCAAGCAGGAATTGAGGGATTCTAGAAAAGGTCAGTAAACTGAGATTGTGACATGCTGGGAACAAAGACTGACATGCTGGGAACAAAGACATTCTGTGTCTTCTGTTCTACAAAGACACTCATCAAGGGTGCAGTAGAATAGCAAAATACTCATACCATCGGTTATTGATCATCCATGGCATTTAACGACTTCATTATGATATCTCTGATTATCGTGCATGTTGTTCTTAATGTCTCAAAAATCGAATAATTCCATCGTGTATGTAGCCTTGATGCTATAATCAAGCTACTATGACATGAACAGATGTCTTTTAGCAGAGTATAAAGTTCCTTCTAGTGTTATTTTACACTAATGAAAGCCAAGGATTCTTGTTGATTGTACTGGATGGTGCGAAGCGAGCTGCAAAATATATATACACATCACCACATTGTGAGTGGATTGTTCCAAATGTGTGCTGATTGCACTTGTACGGAATAAACGTTTTCATTATTATTAGAACTAGAACAGCTGTTGTTCCTCGGTTAGATGCGTCAATAATTGAATGGAATGGGAGTAGACATTCCTACAGACACTGATGGCATTTTGGGTCGCTGAATGGAATGACATCAATTGTCAGTCTCTCCGGCTTCATCTGCAACAATAAGAGCTGCTTGCAACATTTTTCAACAATTTGAAACATTTTCTAAATTTTCATCACGGGGTTTTATTGAGTGCGAATCGACCTAGGGTGTCGGTAGCACGTTACATCGCCGGGTTTCTGTTTCATGGCCCACTCTTGGAGCAACTGTAGAGAGTGATTTGATTTCCGTGGTTGCAAATGCAGATTGGAACTGGGCCCGTACATGAAATTTGTTTTGGTGGCAGGTCAATCATCGGTGAACACATGTCAATACACTGTTAAGGCACGGGTGGTTAGGCTAGTTCGGTATTCAAATTCGGAACTTAAAAGGTGTTCCTCCCCATTCGTGAACCGGACCGTTTGTTTCCTAGTCCCAATTAAATGATCACAATGGGGCCGTCCCTCTCCTTCCTAATAAGATTCGAAACCAATCAATTCCCCTCAGGCCCCTCCTTAGGTGACCAACCAACGGGCTTCGACTTCCAAATTCCACCGTGATTTCAGTGAGCGGTTCCATGCCCCTTTTGTATACCGAGTGTAACGCCACGCCGAGGCCCACCTCCCACTGGAACTAACACATTCATACATCCTTTCACTCAGACTCTCCCCATGCATTCACTCAATCATCAACATACTTTGCAGTAAACTGTCAGGTTGGGCTCCTGACCCCTTTGTCCTAAATTGGGATTTTTAACTGAGCCTAATTACCGTACTTAAAGGGATTATACGGGTGTCCGTCCTGAAAGTAAATGCACTCTTTTGCAGTTGTATGAGCTTTAAACACGTTTAAGACATATCACAGGGACCTCAATGCTCATTTAGTCCATTATTTCAGAAATTATCAGCGTTAGAACTTAGGCGTTTTTTGAGACTAGTATCAGATAACGAGTACTTGATCGGCACTACTGTCCACCACTTTTATCTTAAGATCAATTTTAGAATTTTGAATTATCTGTAAGTTCTACACTGGATCACAAAATTATTATGCAATTCAAAACTGACGGGACTTTGTATTACTACACACTGTTCGTTGAGGTTTTGTGTTTTTGTGGTTTTCTTTTCTCTGGCCTTTAAGCGTTGATAATTTGGTGGCGGCGTATTAATTTTTTGGCATGAAAATTCATGAAAAATATAGAATTTTATGGGAAAACTAGGTAACTGCTGCTGTCGTTGGAACAAAACAAGTTTATTTTCTTTCAAATATTGCTTATTTTACCGGAAATATGTCATACGTGAGGTGTTTTGATTAGCATAAAAGAGATGACTGGCTCTGCCTCAGCCGGTCCTACAGAAAATACGCGATGGCTTCACCGCGCACTTTGGAATGTCCTTACGTGCAGAAGAGGTAATTTCCAGAAAAATGTGGCTACCGTGGGACTTCTACCACCTTTATAAGTACGTTTTACTATGTAACTCAATTATTCTGGGAAAAAACACGTATAATCCCTTTAATACTAGTAGACGTATTCCGCATAATATAGTTACCTATGTAAGGAAATGCACTCACGCGCTCCTCTGCCACCCAGCAGGAGACCAAAGGCTGCGACGCTGCGTGTAAAATTATAACTTACGTTGGTTGTGAATCACTCCAAAATAGCGTCAGACGCGCCAATTTCCCTATCCCTACTGGCTACTGCTACCAAAATGCTAGCAAATGGAGGAAACGCGAATGAGGCAAAAAATATAATTTATTTCGCAAGAAGTAATTTTTTTTTGCAGGCAGTAGCTATTTTCATCGCCAGTTTCAGCGAATTTTGAGGGGGGCTAATTTCTATTGCCGCCCCTGTCGAGCTTGGCATGGGAGGGGGCTTTTGCCCCTGCCCCCTCCCTGGATCCGCCAGTGGTTTCAGCCGTGCTGCTATCGTCATACCTCCCTCGTGCGTTGTATCCTATTTGCCCCAGCTCCACGTGCATGGTTGTCCCTTGGCGTGCGTCTGCACGTTCGTATGTTGTACGTCCATCTGTATGCATGATGACATATATGTGTATGTAGTTATGTATGTATGTATATACGTATGTATGTATGTATGTGTGTGTGTATGTATGTATGTATGTATGTATGTATGTATGTATGTATGTATGTATGTATGTATGTATGTATGTATGTATGTATGTATGTATAGTATGTATCTATGTATGTATGTATGTATGTATGTATGTATGTATGTATGTATGTATGTATGTATGTATGTATGTATGTATGTATGTATGTATTTATGTATGTATCTATGTATGTATGTATGTATGTATGTATGCGTAAGTGTCAGGGTGTGGAACCAAACACGTCCCGAATATCTACAAACTTTAAGGTCATGTCTCTAATGATCAGTATTTTGACGTCCCCGCTCGTGACATACTTACATTCAAATTACATTTTTGACAATATCTAGTTATACTGGTTATACGGGTACATCATACCTGGTCAATTTCTGTTCGTTGTCCGACGCATTTGTATACTGACATGACCGTATGCGATGTTACTAGGGCGTTCTAGCCGCGGTTCATGTTCGAATAGCTCCGAACTAGAGCAATTCCATTTACTCGGTTGGTAGGGACCACCCAGCAAAGCAACCACTGACCTACCTGAGCGAAATCCACGGGGTTTCCCCTCGTCACTAAAGATTTGCGTCTGCCTGGCTTCTCGTTATGAACCCATAATCCCCTCTACTGAATGTGCAGCGACCGACCCGCCTGGCCGGACCCTCGGTAATGACGTCACGAGATTAGGGATGGGACACGTGGGGTCAGTGTCCGACGGGCCGGTAGCGGCGATCGGTGACCGTGACCGTGTGAACACTTGTGCGAATTTGTATGACAGCGATTTGATTCTGGCGTTAATTTTAACCAGTGAGATGAACAGGGACGTATGTTACATGACCGTGATTCTTATCAGACCGCCATACTTTCCATTGGGCAAACAACCATCCCATAATTTCGCACTGGTTAAGAAGTGATAATATTGGTAAGTGATTAAATGCGATAATCGTAAAAGACTTCCTCAATTCACTTTTCCTTGGGGAATGTCTACTTTACTCAGTTAGCTTGTGTATTTTTATTTAGAACATATGAGCAACAGGAGCATGCTCCCAATAAAAGCTCAAGTCAACATATATAATCATCAAAGAACACACATACATAAACACATACATACATACTCGTATACATACAAATACACAAGCAGGCACGTAGCCAAGGGGAGGGCGGCGGGGGCGGCCGCCCCCCCCCCCCCCCCCCCCCCCTCCCCTGGAGGCCAGAAGGGCCCTTTTTGGCGCGCGAGGGCCCTTTTCGGCGCGCGCAGCGCGCCGAAAAGGGCCGACGAGACCGCGCGAAGCGCGGTATCATAGGCTCTTTACTATACGAATCGTGGTCTTTAGAGAGTTTAGAGGACTTCAGAGGCCCTTTAGGGCCATTAGGGCCCTCTCTGAAAGACCAGAGGGCCCCTTGGACGTTCAAAAGAGCCATGTGCATGTCCGAGGGGCCCTTGGCCAGACCGAAAGGGCCCCTGAGCGGGTCACAGGGCCCCCTGAGCACGTCGAATGGGCCCCCTGAACACGTCGAATGGGCCCCTAGCCAGCACAGAGGGGGCCCTGGGCAGGTTGAGAGGCCCCTGAGCATGTCGACAGGGCGACAAAGCGGCCAGCGCAGTCCTTTGACAGGTCATAAGGGCCCCGGAGCAGGTTGGAGGGCCCCTGTGCAGTTCAGAGGGGCCCTGACCAGATCGAAAGGGCCCCTAGGTGGGTCAGAAGGGCCCCTGAATATGCGTAATGAGCCCCTAGCCAGCACGGAGGGGCCCAGGGCAGGTCGGAGGGCCCTCGGAGCATGTCGCAAGGCGACAAAGCAGCCAGCGCAGTCCCTTGCTAGGTCGGAAGGGCCCCTTCGAAGGTTAAAGGGCCCCTGGAGCGACCAGAGGACCCCTGGAAAGTTAAAAGGGCCCCTGCGCAGATCGGAGGGGCCCCTGACCAGACTGAAAGGATCCCTGGGCGGGTGAGAAGGACCCCAGAACATGCCGAAGTGGCCCCTGGCCAGCACGGAGGGGCTCCAGGGCAGGTCGGAGGGCCCCTTGAGCATGTCGGCAGGGCGACAAAGCAGCCAGCGCAGGCCGACCAGAAGAGTCGCTGGGTCGATCGGAGGGGCTCCTGGGCAAGTCAGAGGGGCCCCTGGCTAGACCGAAAGGGTCCCTGGGCCGGTCGGAAGCCCCCTGAACATGCCGGATTAGTTCCTAGCCAGACTGAAGGGGCCCCTGGGCAGGTCGGAGGGGCCCCTGAGGAGGGGCGGCGGATTGCGGGGGCAGGGTACCCAAAATTCCCCCAGTCGAAAATCCTGGGGGGCAAAGGGTAGTTTTGCCCCCCCCCCCCAGATTTTAGCTGCTCAATCTGGGGGCAACATGACCCTTCCCCTTCCCAGGATTTTCATTTGAGGAGTGGAGGATTTTGGGTACCCTGCGCCCCGCAATCCGCCGCCCCTGCCCCTGAGCATGTCGGCAGGGCGACAAAGCAGCCAGTGCAGTCCCTGGCCAGGTCGGAAGGACCTCTGAACAGGTCGAATGGGCCTCTTGACACACAAGAGGGGCTTCTTGGAAGGTCAGAGGAGTCTCTGGTGAGACCGGAAGGGTCAATGCACGTAGAGATCCCAGATGAAGATTAAATACAAGGAGGACTTACTCCACAATACAAATATTAAAAGCGGAGCTTTCGGGTATATTGTAACACCCTTTGTCAGGGTGCTACAATATACCCGAAAGATCCGATTTTATTTTTTCCTGTAGAGTAAACCCTCTTTGTATTATATATATCACCCACTCCACATCATGTCTTTTCGCTTCGCGGATCCCAGATGAGTCCCTGAACAGGTCGGAAGGGCGTAGAAAAGGTCAGAGGGGCCCCTAGACGATCTGAAGGGATATTGGGCCTTTCAACAGTAAGAATACAGTTGTACAGGGAATAACACTCCAAATTTTCGCGCTGCTCCGCGGCGCAATTTAACTACAAATTCAATTATATGCGAGTTAGGAAAAAAAATCGGTCAGTTTCTCGGCGCATTTATGTGTTATGTTGCTACTTTCCTATATTATTGGGCAAAATAGTTCACTTTAGCACTTTTTCCCCGCACTTTTAAACGCACAATATAGCAATTTTAGAGGTCCGCAACATACGCAATGCGACGCATTGATGAGAAAGCAACCCAGGGCATAAAACTCCAAATTTTCGCGCCGCTCCGCGGCGCAATTTGTTTAAGAGTTCCAGGTCTAGAGCTTAAAAAAATATTCCAAGTTGGTATAGCTGATTCCAAATTCGTGTCGCTGGTTCCAAAGTTGATGTGGCAGTTTGCTAACTCCAGCTCCTAAACGTTGGTATAGCCCATGCCATACCTGCCATACTGCATTTTCCAGCCTTGTAACGTGCCTTTTCATGCGTTTTTTTTTTTTTGGGGGGGGGGGCCTTTCAACGCTTGGGAAGGGGCCCTTTCAACGCTCGGGAAGGGACCCTTTCGAGGCGCCGCCCCTCCCTGGACGAAATCCTGGCTACGTGCCTGTAGACAAGTATACAAAATGGGAAAAAAGTTGAAAAACAATGAAGTGCTAAAGGATCAGATAAAAACAATGCATAATAGTTTCCATAGCAGTATAAAGTATATTAAAGGGAGTGTGCCTACTCACATCGCTTATTTGGGGTTATTGACACTGGTCTATAGAACATAATTTTCTGAATGACCCATGACTTCGTTTCTCCAGATTCGCCCTAGTTGCTAAGATATTCCAAAGACTCCAGGAACTGCTGGGAGCAAAAAGTTATCGAGTAGACTCCAGAGGGCTTTCGCTACTAGAAACACTGTAACTATCGATTAAACTGCTAGCATATTGTTAGCGCCGGCCAATAGCAATTCAGCAAAACAGCTCGTACACGCTGACAGCAGCAGCCGAACAGAAACTGGACGGCCATCATGTTTTTTCGATGATGGCCGTTTCAATGATGGCCGATGGCCATTTTTTAAAGAAGATATCAATTTAGAGCTACGAAACTTGCACATAATAAAGTTCACAGTGGCAAGAACGTGCTGTGCAAAACTTGTCTTTCTATCTTGCATGTGACCGTAATTGTATTGTCTTATGTGCGCCGTTTTACATAACACCACCATAGTGACGATCGTTTTATAGATATCGAAGCAAAAAAACAATATAAGTGAAAATTCAACTAAAGGGGCTCCAGATGTGAATTTCATCATATACAACAATCAAACCAATAGCTACTTACCGTATGAAAAATATTTTTGACATTCCAAAACAGTAGGCACACTCCCTTTAAGAACGATGGTTCCTGATATGTTGTATAACTTGTGACCTAAACTGACCCGGCGTGCAGCTAAAAGGATCGGAGTACGGACAGGAAAACATGTAGTCGTTAACAACTTTGGGCACACGACAAAACACACCTCGTCTAACGGTCTCCTTCATGCCGGGCGGGACATAAAGGAGCGACATAAAGGAGCGAGCGAGCGTCAGCTTTCCGGCCATCGCACGTGTCACTCTCGCCGGCACATGCAGCGGAAAGCTCCCGAGCAAGAAAAGAAGGCAGAGTCAATTTTTGCAGTAAGAATTTTGGGTACGAAAAGGATGTCATATTGCATCCTTCTATTGGTTAGGCTTGGGATTTTAAATAGTGCCAAAAGTTGATCATAGTCCAGAGTCCGTGATTGCCGGAAAGAAATGGATGCCAGCCAAATTAGAAACTTGTGTTGAATTTTGTCCAGTCTTTCCAAGTGAGTCTTAGCAGCGCCGCCCCAGATGATGCATCCGTATTCTAAAATCCAGCGGATATTTGCCGAATAAGCTGCTTATTCGGCAAATATCCGCTGGATTTTAGAATACGGATGCATCATCTGGGGCGGCGCTGCTAAGACTCACTTGGAAAGACTGGACAAAATTCAACACAAGTTTCTAATTTGGCTGGCATCCATTTCTTTCCGGCAATCACGGACTCTGGACTATGATCAACTTTTGGCACTATTTAAAATCCCAAGCCTAACCAATAGAAGGATGCAATATGACATCCTTTTCGTACCCAAAATTCTTACTGCAAAAATTGACTCTGCCTTCTTTTCTTGCTCGGGAGCTTTCCACTGCATGTGCCGGCGAGAGTGACACGTGCGATGGCCGGCACGCTCCTTTATGTCCCGCCCGGCATGAAGGAGACCGTTAGACGAGGTGTGTTTTGTCGTGTGCCCAAAGTTGTTAACGACTACATGTTTTCCTGTCCGTACTCCGATCCTTTTAGCTGCACGCCGGGTCAGTTTAGGTCACAAGTTATACAACATATCAGGAACCATCGTTCTTAAAGGGAGTGTGCCTACTGTTTTGGAATGTCAAAAATATTTTTCATACGGTAAGTAGCTATTGGTTTGATTGTTGTATATGATGAAATTCACATCTGGAGCCCCTTTAGTTGAATTTTCACTTATATTGTTTTTTTGCTCGGTTCCGGTTTCGGTTTTAGTCTTGCTCTAGATCTCGCTCCCCAAAAGGATGGTCAGCCTGGAGCGACCTGATCATCATACCTAACATTCTGTTCGCCCTACTAACGATTGTATCGATGTGATCTGCAAATGTTAGTTTGGAATTCAACCAAACACCAAGGTCCCGAATAGAGGAGATCTTTTGAAGGGCGTCGCCCTTGATTTTGTAGGTGTTAAGCACCGGCTTTCTTTTCAGTGTCATCGTGAATGATTTACATTTAGATGGATTGAGCTGCAGTTTCCAAAGGCACGACCAGTCTGCCAATCGTTCAAGATCAGCCTGGAGCAGCCTGGAATCGTCCGGAGTGATATTTGTGTGGTATACCCTCACATCATCAGCGAAAAGGAGACAATTTGTCTCAATAGTATCCGGAAGTTCATTGATAAATAGTGCAAACAGAATTGGCGAGATAATCCCACCCTCTGGCATCCCAGAGCGTACCGGTGTCCATTCAGAAAACTTTCCGTTGACAATTACCCGCTGTTTTCGGTTACACAGGTAAGAGGATAGCCAGTTGAGAGCTGCACCAGAATGTGGTAGGAATTTTGAAGCTTGTGAAGCAGTAATTTGTGGTTTACGCTCTGAAAAGCCGAGGAATAGTCTGTGTATATTACGTCGGTTTGATAGCCGGATGTGATTGATTCCCACGCCGTTTTTAAAAGGCAATCTATGTTTGTATCACATGACCGGCGTGGCACGAGTCCATGTTGATTCGGGGACAACACGGGACCAACATGAGCCAATAGCTCGTCGCAAATACAGCGCTCCAGAAGCTTTCCAAACAGCGAGGTAAGCGAGACAGAGCGGTAATTCGATGCCAATTTCTTGGAACCCTTTTTGTGCACGGGAACAATGTTTGCCTCCACCCACCTACCCGGGAACTCTCTGCGCTCAACACACATGTTGAACAGGATAACCAGGGGAGCAGTCAGCTGTTCGCTACATTCTCTAATTATCCTCGAGCTAATATTGTCAGCTGACCGCACGCCTTGTGGGTCTGCAACGCTGCGAGTGCGCGGCGAATGCTCCCCTCGGTCACCACAGACCGAGTCAGGGGTAGCAGGTCATACACTGGTGCAGTCGGATACTCGCGAACATTGGGGTCCGCAAATTTACTGGCGAAGGCTCGGTTCAGAAAATTTGCTCGCCCGACATCATCGTGTACCTCAGTGTCACCATCCAGTAACACGGAGAGGGAGCCTTTCGATCCACGCAAACAATTGAGGTATGTCCAAAAGCGTTTAGGGTTAGACTTGAAGTCGCCAACTATGCCCTTCAGATATTTGAAGTATTTAGAACAAGTCATTGTTTTAAAGTTTCTGCGTTTTTCACGAAAGTCCTCCTCAGTATCTGGGGTTGGATTCATCTTGTTACGCCTGAAAGCCGCTTCCTTTTCACGAATCGCTCGTTTTACCACAGCATCAAACCATGGCGGGTAACCGCGCCGTAATACAACTGTAGGTACATGATCACATATAGCGGCATCCAAGAAATCATAAAAAGTATCTACGGCGTCATCCAATTTCATATCTTCTAAAATGCCCCACGGCACTAAGCCCAGACATTCCCTAAGATCATCCCAATTTGCCTTTTTATAGTTGAGCGCAGTTGCACGGTTTACTATGGGAGGTCTCCGAATCTCTACTTGAATGCGACAGCAAATTTCATCATGATCTGAAAGAAACACACCTTTCCGAACTGTTGCCTCCACATTGGCACCCGCGAGAAAACCAAATCCAGAAAATTGCCATCCCTGGCATGGGTTCCGCGACGTGCCAGCTTGGAACTTAAAGGAAATAGTTCACCTTCAACATGGGTTTTGAACTGAAATAGCAGTTTTGTAGCCCGTGTTGAGAAATCCTTATCTGGAACTTTTATTGGCTGAAAAGACTCCACAGCCGAAGATATTTGACTTTTTGGCGAAGGAATAGGGCGCATATATGATGTACCGTACCGTCTGAAAGTGCCAGCACTGCCATGGAGCATGCGCAGACCAATAACGCACACCATAAAATCAATAATTTACAACCTTGTGTCCTGAATTGGCGCGATGTAGGACCATTTTTAAAAAGAAAAATCGAAACTGTATTAAGAAATATAATAAAATCGTGTTCTGAAAAAAATTCCGAAGGTGAACTATTTCCTTTAAAGGAAATAGTTCACCTTTAACAAATTTTACCCAGCACGATTTGATTATATTTTTTACTACAATTTCTTTTGATATTGTCAAAAATGGCCTTATATCGCGTCGATTCAGGACAGAAGGCCGTAAATTTGTATTGTTTATCAAAACTATATGCATACTCTCTGAGTCAGAGTCCTGACGTCACGCGAATGTAAACAATGGTTCAGCCAATCAGATTCGAAAGTAGTCTCGTAAAGATAGACTCGCATTGGAGATGTGCCAATCGGCGGCCGGCGATCGCTTGCTAGCACCAGCTGCAAGCTGATTGGCTGATGGTATAGCCTCTGCCCGGGCTAAAAGCAGTACAACATTCTTTCGCCAGCACCGCATTCCTTCGCCAAAAACTCAAATATATTCGGCTGGAGAGTCTTTTCAGTCAAGAAAACTTGCAGATAGGGGTTTCGCAACACGGGCTACACAACTGCTATCTCAGTTTAAAACTAATGTTGAAGGTGAACTATTTCCTTTAAAGGAAATAGTTCACCTTCAACATTAGTTTTAAACTGAGATAGCAGTTTTGTAGCCCGTGTTGGGAAACCCCTATCTGCAAGTTTTCTTGACTGAAAAGACTCTCCAGCCGAATATATTTGAGTTTTTGGCGAAGGAATGCGGTGCTGGCGAAAAAATGTTGTACTGGTTCTAGCCCGGGCAGAGGCTATACCATCAGCCAATCAGCTTGCAGCTGGTGCTAGTAAGCGAATCGCCGGCCGCCGGTTGGCACATCTCCAATGCGAATCTATCTTTACGCGACTATTTTCAAATCTGACTGGCTGAACCATTTTTTACATTCGCGTGTTGGCAGGACTCTGACCCAGAGAGTATGCATATAGTTTTGATAAACAATAAAAATGTACGGCCTTCTGTCCTGAATCGGCGCGATATAAGGCCATTTTTGACAATATCAAAAGAAATTGTATTAAACAATGTAATCAAATCGTGTTGGGTAAAAATTTTCCAAGGTGAACTATTGCCTTTAATACATGTTTGACATTCCAACATATCGGGTAAATGTAAGATTTTCGGCAATAAAAACAACGTTCGTGAACAAAACGAAAATAATATTCTTGCAATTATCGTCGGCTTAGGACTGTGTGGAAGCAATATTAGCCATATTTAATCGGCAATTTGTCAATAAGACTTGTTCTCCTATCAAAATCCTCACGACTTAATCCATAAATTATATCTTGGTTGTTGGTATAAGCCAAAACGTTGAAGTGGCGACCCTGACATCGACTGAACCTGACATCAAAGGCTACGTAAAAGGCTTACAAATTAAATCTCAAATTAAACACAGTGAAGTTAATTTACCTTAAACATTTAGCCGGATTTGGAACTTGCAACAATCAGACCAAATAAATCAACTGACCCGGATAATCGAATGACAAGGTTAGGGTAAAACAAAATATCGGTTACCCTGTCCGCTAAGAATTGGGTGAGCAATTCCTCAAAATTTATCATACAGGTATTTCACGTAAATTATCGCATCACTCGGACTTTACCAGAAATAGTTGGCATGCAATATATCAGTAAACACTGCTCACCAAAACAAAGATTTAAACCTCGGAACCTTGAATTGAATATTGAATTACATCGAGCCGCGAAAAATTGCATTACCCTGCCTTGTAAGCTTTGAATTCACGTCATGGCTTGTCCCCTACATAGACATTACGTTAATCCCCCCCCCACCCCAATCTGTCGCTGCATCAGTCGGTATTCGTATTCGAATACCGATTCGGTATTCATCGGTATTCCTTCCTCAGTCAACCTTCAGTCACATCCCGAATTAGAGCAATAGGCAATTCACACAAGGGTTTATTTACAGAAATGCTGCACCAATAGTTGATGTCAATTGTCCAGGGGCATAATACAGGTCGTCATATATGCACCCGCTCGAGAAATATCAAGTCAGTCCAATCAGTGAAAACCAGTCAAATCAGTTAAATCAGTCGCATCAGTCAGAAATAATCACCAACATTTACATAACCTCGAGAATCGACTGCGTTACAAACATGACGTTCCCAAGAAGAAGAAAAAAACACCCTGTCAGTGATAACGGACCAGAAGGAAAATTGTAATTCGAGCGAGCAAAAATTTAGAACTGAGGGTTACGACAAACGCACCAGTTTACGACCATCTTATTGAACCATAATCGAAATACTTCTGCGGCTAATGAGTTGAACAATATCGAAGTCTCAAGCTAAACAAAACGGTCCGTATACATTTCAGGTAACCCATAAATGATCATTTGGAGCCCATGCGCACTGGCACAACACAAATTAGCATATCGTGACTAACATAACATAACAATTAGCATATCGTGACTAACAACACGATATGCTAGTCACTAACACGTGACTAGCATATCGTGACTATCGTGACCAATTCATGGCAGGGGAGTTAACCATCGCCCTACGGACGGGGGGGGGGGGCTGACAGGCCTCCCCCTGATATTTTTCTTGAATATTATTTGTACACATGCGGCGCATCTTTCTGAAATTTTCGTTTTACAACAATTATACGTATGCTGTACAAATTTAATTGAAATTGGTTAAGTAGTTTGGGAGATTATCATGTTTTGATGACGTCATGTTGGTAAAAAAACGAGAAATATTGGAAAAATCGTAGAAAACAGAGTTTTAAAGCAAATTGCAAACGCAATAATTTCACTAAAGATGCAACATGGTATTTTCTTTCAAATGGCAATTTCGGATTTTCACAATTTTTGGTTTTTGACCCCTAATTTTTTTTTTTAATCCCAACAAAATCAAAATTTTCAAAGATGTTACAAAAACCGGAATATATGCTATATAATTGAGTATGGACAATACCCACACCAAATTTCAAAGCAATATCTTTATTTTTGACTGAGTGATGGCTCCCTAAGTGTAAGAAACTGATGACGCCATTTTTTAATGACTTTTTTGACAAGATACGAACAAATAATTACCTTTTCTGTATTTCTGAGCCAAAACTGTTCTAGGAAAATGCCTTTTTATTTACATTTATCAATTTCTAATTTTGAGGTTTTCTGAAGAGCAAAATCGTTGTTCTGGACGTGGTAAATCCGAGGTCATTCACTTGACCTGGAAGGTCACCCGTTGATCTGAAACCTAAAAATCGCATACTGTTAGATTCCTCTCATGACAGGCAACATGCTGGTTCTTACCGCATTGCTCTAAGTTGCTTGGTTTGGAAGTTAACAGGGTGACCCCCTCCCCCGTAGGGCCGAAGGTGAAAAAACTCCCATAGAGCGAGGGTTAAATAAAAACGGCCGAATGACTGTGCAAATTCAATTTGGTGGCACTGAGATGCACAAACAAATTAACTGAGAATGGGAGATAAATAAGCTCAGGATTGCGCAGACTGTCCGACCTGCCTGTCAGACCCCCTCCCCCGTAGGGCCGAAGGAATGGGAGATCAATAGGCTCAGGATTGTGCAGACTGGCCGACCTGCCTGTCAGACCCCCTCCCCCGTAGGGCCGAAGGAATGGGAGATAAATAGGCTCAGGATTGTGCAGACTGGCCGACCTGCCTGTCAGACCCCCTCCCCCGTAGGGCCGAAGGAATGGGAGATCAATAGGCTCAGGATTGTGCAGACTGGCCGACCTGCCTGTCAGACCCCCCTCCCCCGTAGGGCCAAAGGAATGGGAGATAAATAGGCTCAGGATTGTGCAGACTGTCCGACCTGCCTGTCAGACCCCCTCCCACGTAGGGCCGAAGGAATGGGAGATAAATAGGCTCAGGATTGTGCAGACTGTCCGACCTGCCTGTCAGACCCCCTCCCCCGTAGGGCCGAAGGAATGGGAGATAAATAGGCTCAGGATTGTGCAGACTGGCCGACCTGCCTGTCAGACCCCCTCCCCCGTAGGGCCAAAGGAATGGGAGATAAATAGGCTCAGGATTGTGCAGACTGTCTGACCTGCCTGTCAGACCCCCTCCCCCGTAGGGCCGAAGGAATGGGAGATAAATAGGCTCAGGATTGTGCAGACTGGCCGACCTGCCTGTCAGACCCCCTCCCCCGTAGGGCCGAAGGAATGGGAGATAAATAGGCTCAGGATTGTGCAGACTGTCCGACCTGCCTGTCAGACCCCCTCCCCCGTAGGGCCGAAGGAATGGGAGATAAATAGGCTCAGGATTGTGCAGACTGTCCGACCTGCCTGTCAGACCCCCTCCCCCGTAGGGCCGAAGGAATGGGAGATAAATAGGCTCAGGATTGTGCAGACTGTCCGACCTGCCTGTCAGACCCCCTCCCCGTAGGGCCGAAGGAATGGGAGATAAATAGGCTCAGGATTGTGCAGTGCCTTGCTTGTGGTGGCACTGTTGGTCCGACCTTACTTGTGGTGATAATGTGTTGTTTGTTTTGTTCTGTCACCGGTCTTTGTTTTTGTTCTGTCACCGGTCTTGTTATATCTCACCTGCCCGCGGTCCCGACGGGCTTTGCATTCGGATTTTCAAGCTATCTTTAAACTTTATCGGCCATATCATCAGGGCCGGCGCCACATATTTTCGGTTGGGGGCAGCTTTTCCAGAAAAAGGGCCCTTGGGCAAAAGGGCCCACCCAGCCTGCAATATAATGTAATATATATGTAATATCATTTCCGTCTTTCTCGTCCCCGCACGGATTACCATTTATTTATGATCAAACTTGAACACTTTAAATAGAGCATCACAGCCTGTATTTTCAAGTGGCATTTTGGCGTCACACAGTTCAAGTTTTTACTCAATGTGACTAAGTTATCAACTATAACTTTTTTTAATTTCTTGCGACATGTACGAAGTATGTTTACTATAGTTCACTAGTAACCAGAAGGAATTTGCTAGTCATCACATTTTCTGTCGGTGCTATCATCTCAGACATGCACGTAGCCAGGATTTCGTCCAGGGGGGGTGCCTCGAAAGGACCCCTTCCCAAACGTTGAAAGGGCCCCTTTCCAAGCGTTGAAAGGGCCAAACAAAACGGATGAAAAGGCACGTTACTAGGATGGGAAAATGCAGTATGACAGGAATGGTATGGGCCATACCAACTTTTAGGAGCTGGAGTTAGCAAACTGCCATATAAACTTTGGAACCAGCGACACCAATTTGGAATCAGCTATACCAACTTGGAATATGTTTAAGCTCAAGACCTGGAACTCTTAAACAAATTGCGCCGCGGAGCGCCGCGAAAATTTTGAGTCTAATGCCCTGGATATGATTTCTCATCAATGCGTCACATTGCGTATGGTGTGGACCTCTAAATATGCTATATTGCGCGTTTAAAAGTGCGGTAAAAAAGTGCTAAGGTGAACTATTTTGCCCAATTATATAGGAATTGGGAATAGGAAGTAGCAACATAACACATAAATGCGCCGAGAAACGGACCGTTTTTTTCTTTCTAACCCGTATATAATTGACTTTGTAGTTCAATTGGGCCGCGGAGCGGCGCGAAAATTTTGAGTTTATTCCCTGGACAACTGCATTCTTACTGTTGAAAAGCTCAGTGTCTCTTCAGATTGTCTAGGGCCTCTCCAACCTTTTCAACGCCCTTCCGACCTGTTCGTATTGAGGGGACTCATCTGGGATCCGCGAAGCGGAAAGACATGATGTTGAGTGGATGATATATATTAAATACAAAGAGGGCTTACTCTACAAGAAAAATTAAAATCGGAGCTTTCGGGTATATTGTAACACCCTGACGAAGGGTGTTACAATATATCCGAAAGCTCCGCTTTTAATATTTGTTATTGTGGAGTAAGTCCTCTTTGTATTTAATCTTCATATGGGATCTCTATGTGCTTTTGGTCCTTCCGGTCTGACCAGGGACTCCTCTGACCTTCCAAGAAGCCCCTCTTGTGTGTCAAGGGGCCATTCGGCCTGTCAGAGGTCCTTCCGACCTGGCCAGGGACTGCACTGGCTGCTTTGTCACCCTGCCGATATGTTCAGGGGCCCCTCCGACCTGCCCAGGGGCCCTCCAGTCTGGCTAGGAACTCATTTGGGATGTTCAAGGGCCCTTCCGACCGGCCCAGGGACCCTTTCGGTCTGACCAGGGGCCCCTCTGACTTGCCCAGGAGCCACTCCGATCTGCCCAGCGACTCTTCTGGTCGAATTGCGGTGGCTGCTTTGTCGCCCTGCCAACATGTTCAAGGGGCCCTCTGACCTGCCTTGGGGCCCCTCCGTGCTGGCTAGGGGCCAATTCAGCACGTTCAGGGGCCCTTCTTACCAGCCCAGAGGTCCTTTCGGTCTGGTCAGGGGCCCCTCCGATCTGCACAGAGGCCCCTTTGAACTTTCCAGGAGCCCTCTGGTCTCTCCAGGGGCCCTCCAGCCTTCTAAGGGGCCCTTCCGACATGGCAAGGGACTGCGCTGGCTGCTTTGTCGCCTTGCGACATGCTCCGAGGGCCCTCCGACCTGCCCTGGGGTCCCTCCGTGCTGACTAGGGACCAATTCGGAATGTTCAGGGGCCCTTCTCACCCACCTAGGGGCCCTTTCGGTCTGGTCAGGAGCCCCTCTGACCTACACAGGGGCCTTTGTAGCTTCCCAGGGGCCCTCTGGTCTGTTCAGGGGACCCCCAACCTGCTCAGGGTCCCTTATCACCTGGCAAGGGACTGCGCTGACCGCTTTGTCGCCCTGCCGACATACTCAGGGGTCTCTCGACCTGCCCAGGGGCCCCTCTGTGCAGGCTAGGGGCCCATTCGACGTGTTCCGGGGGGTCTTTCTCTCTGACCAGCTCAGGGGCCCTTTCGGTCTGGTCAGGGGCCCCTCTGACATACACAGGGCTCTTTTGAACGTCCAAGGGGCCCTCTGGTCTTTCAGAGAGGGCCCTGGTGGCCCTAAAGGGCCTCTGAAGTGCTCTAAACTCTCTAAAGACCACGCTTCGCGTGGTAAAGATCCCATGATACCGCGCTTCGCGCGGTCTCGTCGGCCCTTTTCGGCGCGCTGCGCGCACCGAAAAGGGCCCTCGCGCGCCGAAAAGCGCCTCGCGCGCCGAAAAAAGGGGAAAAAACGCCCCTCCCCTGGCCTACAGGGGGAGGGGGTGGCTGCACCCGCCGCCCCCTAGGCTACGTGCCTGCCAGGGGCCCCTTCAGTCTGGCTAGGCACTCATCCGGCATGTTCAAGGGCCCTTCCGACCGGCCCAGGGACCCTTTCGGTCTAGCCAGGGGCCCTCTGACTTGCCCAGGAGCCCCTTCGATCTGCCCAGTGACTCCTCAGGTCGGACTGCGCTGGCTGCTTTGTCGCCTTGCGACATGCTCCGAGGGCCCTCCGACATGCCCTGGGGTCCCTCCGGGCTGACTAGGGGCCCAATTGGCATGTTCAGGGGCCCTTCTGACCCACCTAGAGGCCCTTTCGGTCTGGTCAGGGGCCCCTCTGACCTGCACAGGGGCTCTTTTAACTTCCCAGGGGTCCTCTGGTCTGTCCAGGAGCACTCCAACCTGCTCAGGGGCCCTTATGACCTATCAATGGACTGCGCTGGCTGCTTTGCCGCCCTGCCGACATGCTCAGGGGCCTCTCGACCTGCGCAGGGGCACTCTGTGATATCTAGGGGGCCCATTCGACGTGTTCAGGGGGCCCTCTGACCCGCTCAGGGGCCCTTTCGGTCTGGACAGGGTCCTCTTTGACATGCACAGGGCTCTTTTGAACATCCGAGGGGCCCTCTGGTCTTTCAGAGAGGGCCCTGGTAGCCCTAAGGGGCCTCTGAAGTGGTCTAAACTCTCTAAAGACCACGTTTTGCGTGGTAAAAAGCCCATGATATCGCGCTTCGCGCGGTCTCGTCGGCCCTTTTCGGCGTGCGCAGCGCGCCGAAAAGGGCCCTCCTGGCCTCCAGGGGGGGGGGGGGGGCGCACCCGCCGCCCCCTTGGATATGTGCCTGATCTCAGATGACATCAAAACGTTCCGAAGGTGGAACGACGAGCACCGTTCAGGGACGCATATTCGCGCGCCATATCCCGATCAGGAACCTCGCGCGTCTCCTGATGGACATGACACTTGGCAGACTGCCACGGAGTTGAGCTTGCGCTGCTTCATCGCGCCCCGAGACAGTCTGAGAGAACATTCAGCTCGTCCGCCCGCCAGGCTGGCCGAAAAGGGCCTAGCGGGCGGTTGGAGGGGCAGCTGCCCCTCCTGCCCCCCCCCCCCCCCCCCCCCCCCTGTGGCGCCGGCCCTGCATATCATGCTTCATCTAGTCAATTCCTGCATACTGCAATTCCAATTAGTCAATTCCAATTATATCCCCGCCGCCTGGAAACACTCCCTCGTCTATCCTATCTATAAATCCGGAGATCCTACTAATCCTTCAATACTACCGACCCATATCACTACTTCCAGTCATTGCCAAAATAGTAGGGCGCACGGTCCAGCGTCAGCTATACTATTACCTCAACTCCAACAAACTTCTATCTCCATTCCAGCACGGCTTCCGGCCCCGGCACTCTACCGAGACGGCTCTCTCATTTGTCACGGACAGGATACTTTCGGCCACTGATCAAGGTCATATCTCTTCTTGTGCTTGATTGACCTGAGTAAATGTTTCGATGTCATCAATCATGATAAATTGTTAGAAAAACTTAGTTGCTGGGCGTCGACACAACCTGGTTCAAAAATTATCTTGGCGGTCACACTCAGTGTGTAGCATCACTGGCTCTGATTGTCGTATTAGTGCCTCCTCCCGTCAGGCAATCAATCAGGGCGTCTTCCAGGGCTCTAGCCTTGGTCCTGTCCTCTTCTGCGCGTTTGCCAATAACCTGAGTTTGTACACCGGCGACGCACAAGTCGTGCAGTATGCCGACGATACTCAGATTATTGTTTCAGGCCCAAAATCTGCGATACCGAACCTTGTCTCTCGCCTGGAGCACTCTCTGTCGTGTCTCGGCGATTATTTCCACTTGAACGGACTTAAAATTAACGTTTCCAAATTTAAGTTTATCGTTTTCGGTTCCAAGCCAAATTTACGCAATCTCCCAACTATCAATGTCTCTTACCGTAATACATGTCTGACGCCTAGCAACGAAGTGAAGATTCTCGGTCTTATTTTTTACCGGCATCTGTCCTGGGACGCACATGATCGAGCCCTCTCGCGTAAGTGCTGTGGTATCCTAATTGCCCTTTCCCACCTTCGTCATTACCTTCCTCCCGAGACCCTTCCTGAAATTGTTACAGCCTTGGTCATCTCGCACATCCGCTACTGCCTTGCAGTATATGGGAACGGCACTGCCAAGAATCCTGCCGCTATCCAAAAGATTGTGAACTTCGCTGCCCGGGCCATATCAGGCAAGCGTAGATTTGATCATGTGTCTGATGTGCGAGATGCACTCGGCTGGCTCGAATCCCCTCCCCCCCCCCCCCCCCCCAACTTTTCCACTATCAGTCCTTATGCCTTCTTCGCAAAATCATCAGTGCCAGAGAACCTGAGTGCATCGCCCGCCAGATCTGTCCCAACCGAGACAATCCTGCTCATGCCCGCTCAACCCGACAGGATCATCTCATACAGTTACCCGCTATCCGCACAGAGGCCGGGCGGCGTTGATTTATGTACAGGGTCCCAAAGCAGATGAACGAGTTGCCAGCGGACATTCGGGGGCTTGAAGGGAGCGCACTTTAGAACAAGGCTGAAGGCTTACCTGCGTGATCTCGGTGGCTCTTAATCCGTGCGTTTTTAGTGTTTTGGGTCATTTTAGCATTCATCCGTTTGTGTCATGTTTCTTATAGTCATGTCATAGTTGGCCTGCGTATGTCTGCGTTCGGTACGAGTGTGAATGTTTTACATGCATGTCATTGTCCCATTGTGCTGACGAGAGGGCCGTAATAGCCACAGTTGATGCGGATGGCCTTTAATAAAGTACTACTAGACATAAAGACATAAAGACATAAAGAAAAGTGCAACAAAGAGCCTCTTGGGCCCATCCGAGGTTGCACCCCCCCCCCCCATCCCCCACCCCCTCCACCAGTCTCGCCCCTTCAAATCACCTTACTCTACCTGCATAAAAGAAGGCTAATCCACGAGTATTTATGAACTAATCCCTTCTCTGTAAAGTATTTATCTAATCTAATTTTGAAGGAAGCAAGTGTCACTGCATCAGCGACATCCCCTGGTAGCATATTCCAATGTCCTACAACCCTTCTACTGAAAAATGACTGTCGTAGCCTAGTCCTACTTTGTTTCATAATGAGTTTATGCTGATGACCTCTACCTCGATTTTCCCTATTGAACTCAAACATACCCTTTAAATATCCAGAATGCTGACTATTTACAAATTTGAAGACTTCAATTAGATCTCCTCTTAGCCTTCTATATCTAAGTGAAAACATACCCAATTTCCTTAATCTATCTTCATAAGGTAAACTACCAAGACAATTAATCATTTTTGTTGCCCTTTTTTGAACTCTTTCTAACAACCAGCAATCTTTCTCATATGTAAGATACTATACTATAAGAAACAACTACTATAAGAAACAAATAACAAATCTTCCTGCTGCAGCCAACCGCCTTAGTGAACAACTTACCGTATCTGAACTGTTCTGGAATCCGTCTCGTTATTAGTCAAAGACCAATTTTGTTTAAAAGGGAAATTTGATATAAACAAATTTAGCCAAACAAAAATATTCGGTCATAGCCTGGCGGCCTAAGACCCACGTCGACACTGACCACCTTGAAACCAACCCTCGCGGCGAATGCCGCGGCTCAGCCTCTCTCACTGCTCACTCCCGACTCCCGTCTGATTCAATCCTGAGTCCTGAATCTCTAGCCCCTTCTCCTCTCTTGCCAGGCCTTTTATCATTTCTGATTTCAAAAATCCAGGTCAGTTGCCAGATTGGCGCCTTGCTGCCGTGATTTTCTTTTCTACTCAGTTTTAATTTTCGCTCCCCGTTTGCCGTCCTCTCATTGTTCCTGCTGTCCCTCCATCGTGCAGCTGCAGCGGCCGGTGGGCGGCTGCA
>JAXIVJ010014155.1:0-35215 GCA_036785665.1 Chirona hameri | reverse complement strand
ATATATATAGATATAGATATAGATATAGATATAGATATAGATATAGATATAGATATAGATATAGATATAGATATAGATATAGATATAGATATAGATATAGATATAGATATATAGATATAGATATATAGATATAGATATAGATATATAGATATAGATATATAGATATATAGATATATAGATAAATAGATATATAGATATATAGATATAGATATAGATATAGATATAGATATAGATATAGATATAGATATAGATATAGATATAGATATAGATATAGATATAGATATAGATATAGATATAGATATAGATATAAATATAGATATAGATATAGATATAGATTTTCTGAAAAAGCTGCCCCCCCCCCCCAACCGAAAATATGTGGCGCCGGCCCTGGTTGCCTCGTGCAAACGTTTCCGACCGGACCACGCGGGGATCAGAGAGCATGATGCTGCAAACTCCACGCGTGCGCACGGAGCTCGCTCGCCGGTCATTTCTATGTCGAGCCACCACCGCCTGGAACCGCCCCGCGGCGGCATATAGCTATAGGCTGGACTACGGGGTGGGCGAGAACAACTCCCCTCCCCCCCCCCCCCCCCCCCCCAAAAAAAAAAATGGAACCGCCTACCAGCTCAGCTTAGGATAGTCGAGACGCCCGGTCTTTTTCACGCGGTTGTACTGAGATGACTAAAGGGTGATGGAGTGTAGTTATTTTAAACGTGTTTATTGATTTGTGCTTTTATAATTCTGTTTACTGTATTGACTCTGAAATCAGAAGAGCCACGATGTGGAGATTTTTACGAATACATACATATACATACATACAAAATATGTAATGGACTCGCGTCTGAAAGATTTCTTATTGAACTCGCCTTCTGCTAGTCCAATAACTTTTTTTTTTTGCAGGCGCTTGTCCATTAAAGTATAGTAACACGTGCTCAGGCACGTAGCCAAGGGGAGGGCGGCGGGGGCGGCCGCCCCTCCCTAGAGGCCAGGAGGGCCCTTTTTGGCGCGCGAGGGCCCTTTTCGGCGCGCGCAGCGCGCCGAAAAGGGCCGACGAGACCGCGCGAAGCGCGGTATCATAGGCTCTTTACTACACGACGCGTGGTCTTTAGAGAGTTTAGCGGACTTCAGAGGCCCTTTAGGGCCACCAGGGCCCTCTGAAAGACCAGAGGGCCCCTTAGACGTTCAAAAGAGCCCTGTGCATGTCAGAGGGGCCCCTGGCAAGACCGAAAGGGCCCCTGAGCGGGTCAGAGGGCCCCCTGAGCACGTCGAATGGGCCCCCTGAACACGTCGAATGGGCCCCCTGAACACGTCGAATGGGCCCCTAGCCGGCACAGAGGGGCCCCTGGGCAGGTTGAGAGGCCCCTGAGCATGTCGACAGGGCGACAAAGCGGCCAGCGCAGTCCTTTGCCAGGTCATAAGGGCCCCCTGAGCAGGTTGGAGGGCCCCCTGGGCAGACCAGAGGACCCCTGGGAAGTTAAGAGGGCCCCTGTGCAGGTCAGAGGGGCCCTGATTAGACCGAAAGGGCCCCTAGGTGGGTCAGAAGGGCCCCTGAACATGCCGAATGAGCCCCTAGCCAGCACGGAGGGGTCCCAGGGCAGGTCGGAGGGCCCTCGGAGCATGTCGCAAGGCGACAAAGCAGCCAGCGCAGTCCCTTGCTAGGTCGGAAGGGACCCTTAGAAGGTTAAAGGGCCCCTGGAGAGACCAGAGGGCCCCTGGAAAGTTAAAAGGGCCCCTGCGCAGATCGGAGGGGCCCCTGATCAGACCGAAAGGACCCCTGGGCGGGTAAGAAGGGCCCCTGAACATGCCGAAGTGGCCCCTGGCAAGCACGGAGGGGCTCCAGGGCAGGTCGGAGGGCACCTTGAGCATGTCGGCAAGGCCGACAAGGCAGCCAGCGCAGGCCGACCAGAAGAGTCGCTGGGCCGATCAGAGGGGCTCCTGGGCAAGTCAGAGGGGCCCCTGACTAGACCGAAAAGGTCCCTGGGCCGGTCGGAAGGCCCCTTGAACATGCCGGATGAGTTCCTAGCCAGACTGGAGGGGCCCCTGGGCAGGTCGGAGGGGCCCCTGAGCAGGGGCGGCGGATTGCGGGGGCAGGGTACCCAAAATTCCCCCCAGTCGAAAATCCTGGGGCAAAGGGTAGTTTTGCCCCTCCCCCAGATTTTAGCCTGCTCAATCTGGGGCAGCATGACCCCTTCCCCTCCCCAGGATTTTCGCTTGAGGGGGGGGGGGATTTTGGGTACCCTGCGCCCCGCAATCCGCCGCCCCTCCCTGCCCCTGAGCATGTCGGCAGGGCGACAAAGCAGCCAGTGCAGTCCCTGGCCAGGTCGGAAGGACCTCTGAACAGGCCGAATGGGCCCCTTGACACACAAGAGGGGCTTCTTGGAAGGTCAGAGGAGTCTCTGGTGAGACCGGAAGGGTCAAAGCACGTAGAGATCGCAGATGAAGATTAAATACAAAGAGGACTTACTCCACAATACAAATATTAAAAGCGGAGCTTTCGCGTATATTGTAACACCCTTCGTCAGGGTGCTACAATATACCCGAAAGCTCCGATTTTATTTTTTCCTGTAGAGTAAGCCCTCTTTGTATTATATATATATATATATATATATATATATATATATATATATATATATATATATATATATATATATATATCACCCACTCCACATCATGTCTTTTCGCTTCGCGGATCCCAGATGAGTCCCTGAACAGGTCGGAAGGGCGTAGAAAAGGTCAGAGGGGCCCCTGGACGATCTGAAGGGACCTTGGGCCTTTCAACAGTAAGAATACAGTTGTACAGGGAATCAAACTCAAAATGTTCGCGCCGCTCCGCGGCGCAATTTAAATACAAATTCAATTATATGCGGGTTAGGAAAAAAATCGGCCAGTTTCTCGGCGCATTTATGTGTTATGTTGCTACTTTCCTATATTATTGGGCAAAATAGTTCATTTTAGCACGTTTTCCCCGCACTTTTAAACGCACAATATAGCCATTTTAGAGGTCCGCACCATACGCAATGCGACGCATTGATGAGAAAGCAACCCAGGGCATAATACTCAAAATTTTCGCGCCGCTCCGCGGCGCAATTTGTTTAAGAGTTCCAGGTCTTGAGCTTAAAAAATATTCCAAGCTGGTATAGCTGATTCCAAATTCGTGTCGCTGGTTCCGAAGTTGGTGTGGCAGTTTGCTAACTCCAGCTCCTAAACGTTGGTATGACCCATGCCATACCTGCCATACTGCATTTTCCAGCCTTGTAACGTGCCTTTTCATGCGTTTTTTTGGGGCCTTTCAACGCTTGGGAGGGGCCCTTTCAACGCTCGGCAAGGGGCCCTTTCGAGGCGCCGCCCCCCCCCCCTGGACGAAATCCTGGCTACGTGCCTGCACGTGCTGAATAAGAAACGGTCTGTCAGTTGCATGATAATATTTATATGATCTTGTAATGCTTTTATATAGTACGATTTGATGTTGCAAACTTCTTATCGTTGATAGGTAATCATTGTTAAAGGGAAATAATTACATTTTTCCACAAAAATGGAGTTATTACTTGAAATGGACAGACGAGACCAAGATATATTGTAAATTCATCGCATTTTGCATATACAAATTCCTTCAGAGAGATATTAAAAATTTAAGTTGATAAGCGTTCCACACGTATAACGACCGGTATTGGCATAGGCGTAGGAACAGGGGGGGCAGCATCAAATTCCGGGTTTCTTCCGTATTGTTTTTTTTACGAAATGGTGTGGAAAATATGTCTTGCGACTTGCACTCTGTCTGTTGCGACTATGTGCCCATCCATCCTTTACAATCAACAAACATTGAATAAAAGGGTAACCAAATTTGCAGTTAACGTATGCACCCAGACCCAACGACGGCCTAGTTAGTGGTTGCGACCTCATTTTTTTTGTTGGGGGGGGGAAATGTCGTTATGGCTCATTTATTTTCACCATAAGGAGTTTGTATAGTTTTATCTCTGGATGTATATAATACAATGCTTCAGCTTATCAATACAAACAACCTTCTTCCAAAAAGAAAAGAAAACAAAGTGGCAATGAACTCGGAAGTTCATTTATGCACCCAACGGCGACCTATTTAGTGTCGGCGATTTGTTTCAGGGACCAATCAGAGACATTGTCACGCTTCTCAGCGCACTTACTCCATTTGTGGTCGTATGACTTGTTTACAAATCAATATTTCATCAAAAGAAAGAAAAGCGAGGAAAGAAAAGAAAATATGTCACACCAGATATAGTGATGGATCATACCGTTCGTCACCATATATAAGTTAAGTGCATATTGTTTAATTTCTCAAAATTGCATTTTCGAAATCGAAAATGTTGTTATTTCACTTTTAAATTGAGGTGCGATTAATTTGATACCATACATGTGTCATATAATAATGCAGATAAATAAATCAAAAGGTCAATATTTCCCTTTAATGTATGACGTACTATGAGGTTTTTTTCTTCTCGACCGCAAATCTGGGAAGTATGCATAAATGCATGTGATGATGAAATGAGTTTCACATTGAAATACACAATTGGCTATGAGATAATGAATAAAGCGCAAGCAAAATAAAGGTCACGCTCGCACATCAGACATAAATAAGCACAAACATTTTCAGTTAAAAGCTGAGTTTAAGTCAATTTTTTATTTACAAATACCTAGCAGCTTTACGAGAGCCGAAAAGAGAAGCGACAACCGCTCTTAACCTTTGCAAAATGTATCATTAATCATTTACCTTTCCATCAAATGAAGCAAACCGGAAATCATGTTCGCGCTCCCCCGCAGCCTATACACATTTAGCATGTTCCCGCACCCCTGGAAAGCCATCCTCACGGAATTCGGGTTTGCCAGGTGATAGCTCTGCCGTGCCTGTGTTCGGCAGTGTTGTTGCAGCCGTGACGTATGTGTTTACTACGCCGTGCCGCCGGCCTCGCCGGACGGCCTTGCAGTGCGGCACGACCACTGTCGGTCTGAGGAGACGCGGGGACAGCGATGCAGATGAGCAGATGACGTCCGTCAGTGCGTCAGCCGCCTCCGCTGCCGGGCCGGGCAGCGTCATCGGTGGCCTCCCCGGGCCGGGCATATCATGGGGTATGCTGCCGGCCAGAGGCATGCCACGGGGTCTGCTGCCGGCCAGAGGCATGCCACGGGGTCCGCTGCCGGCCAGAGGCATGCCACGGGGTCCGCTGCCGGCCAGAGGCATGCCACGGGGTCCGCTGCCGGCCAGAGGCATGCCACGGGGTCCGCTGCCGGCCAGAGGCATGCCACGGGGTCTGCTGCCGGCCAGAGGCATGTCACGGGGTCCGCTGCCGGCCAGAGGCATGCCACGGGGTCCGCTGCCGGCCAGAGGCATGCCACGGGGTCCGCTGCCGGCCAGAGGCATGCCACGGGGTCCGATGCCGGCCAGAGGCATGCCACGGGGTCCGCTGCCGGCCAGAGGCATGCCACGGGGTCCGCTGCCGGCCAGAGGCATGCCACGGGGTCCGCTGCCGGCCAGAGGCATGCCACGGGGTCCGCTGCCGGCCAGAGGCATGCCACGGGGTCCGCTGCCGGCCAGAGGCATGCCACGGGGTCCGCTACCGGCCAGAGGCATGCCACGGGGTCCGCTGCCATCCTAGGTGTTCCTTTGATGTTAGAAGTTGTGTTCCCTTCGATGTACTTTTGAATATCATTACCGAGGGGACGTATGGTCTTTCGTCGACTAGAGGAAATATCTACGTATGAGCGGTCCGACCGCAGCCATGCAGTTATCAGAGGCTTGTTTCTTCGCAGCTACTCGGTTGATGTGACTGAAAATTTCACACACAAATGTTCATGTCCTAAAATATCGTATGAATTTTTCTGAAATTCCGCGTTGTCAGGCTTAGGAGCAGCGCCGACGGACAACCCTGTCTTGCCTATATATGGACAACTTGCGACCACAACCCACCGGCCTCGCGCTCGGCCGGCCCCGGCTGACCCGCCCGGTCACGTGACCGCCTGCGACTGGCGAAGGTCGGCTACCTTCGGGGTCGCCATCACGGGGTCGGCAGGCGCGACCCCGTGACGGTCGGCATCACGACATCAGGTCGGCAGAACGGGGTCGCCAGGCGCGTAACCACCACTGGAGTCACTGGAGATCAGTCCCCAGTGATATATTCGGGCTTTAACATTACGTCTATGGGCGTAATGGCGTAATGCATGGAAAGAATCGACTCTCAAGTACCTTCATCCCCACCTACTTTCGGAAGGTGATTACGCCTATGGGGGTCGCTGTCCCTGGCATCACGGTGTCGCTGTCCCTGTCGCTGTCCTGTTTACCTCAAAACAATGCTTTAAAGTGTTATTTAACATTAGAAAATAACGCTTAAAGGGACACTCCCACCTTAACATTAGTTTTGAGTTGAGATAGCCATGTTTTGGATTTGCATTGAAATTAAGTAGGGTAGCAGTTCAAACAACCACATAGGTCTAATCAAAAAGAAATTCGAGCTTGGTCTTGACAATTGTAACGAATAAACCCCATGTGTATTTGGATAGGAGTCTAAAGCCGATGACGTCACCTCTCTTTACCAAATGGTGGTGGTAGTCGACTTGTTTTAAGGTTAGACTTGGAGATATTTGCGTGTTTCAAATGGTTTGGTAATTTTTTTTGTGTTCAAAGCGCCAGAATTGTCTCGAAATAATTGTGCCATATTTTGGCAGCGTAAAGGATTTCTGTATATTTCTCTATAGCTCAATATGACGTCATCAACCCAAATATTAAAACTTAACTTTTTATGAAATTGAGCACTGCTTGCGAGAAACAACTGTCATAATCGTGTTCGGTAGCAATTACTTCATATTTTGCACCACAAGCGGCTTACATTTGACAACTTTTGGGAAGGTGGGAGTGTCCCTTTAACAGCCCTCTCGGTTCCCGGCCCAATAAGGGCGTTTCACTGGTTAGTGACATGAGAAACAAATTTGAGGAGCCATTATCTCGAAATATTCCAGCTTCATGAACAATTTTGCTGTTTGGTATGCCCGACTAGCTGGACGATAATACTCGATTTCTGGATTTCAGATCCATTGTTGAGTCGTCTTCAGTTCACCACCTTAAACAACTTTTTCGACGATTCACCTCTCCTGAATGTTTCCGAAAAAGGACGTTGGGGGATTAATTTCGTGCTCTGTGGATGCAATATTTCGCTAGATTATATCCAGTTTTTTTTCTTCTAAGGGAGTTCGACATTTGATAAAATCGACAATAATTTTCATTTTTTTAACGGCTTCAAAATTGATGTGGCATGCCATGTTTATGCGCCATAAGACCTGCTGGAAACATTGGTTTTGGGTTTGGATGTCCTTGTGCTGGCCATGGGAGAGGTCGGGATCCCCCGCTTCCACCTATATGAATAACAATGACCAACTGACAGACTGCCGCCACATTCAACGGAGGATACAAAAATATACGAAACCTTAGTTGTTCTCTGTTTAAAAGTCATGTTGAATAGTCATTGGCATGGATAAGCAAATACATATTTGTACCTGCGCTTACACAGAAACGGGTGCCTCTTCCGTGTTGGCATTAGATCCCTCACCTGGCCTTGAGGTGTCCGTCCCTAGCGTTGTCGCCGCTTGTCCTGCGTCAGAACATGCATGCGTTGTGCAACATGTCCGATGTGACGCCTTGTATGGCACGCCCGCGCGCCTGGCAGCGCCGGCTTCCTACACTGCAGTCAACATTCCGATCTGGGTGGCTCGGCTGACGTGCAGAGAGGCCTTCGGGCCGGGTCTAGCCGGCCGCACCCTGCCACCAGCCCCGGCCCCGGCCTGTCGGCCGCCGCTGTCTGACCCCGCCCCTCAGTCACAGCCTTCCCCACCCCTGTTGGCTGCCGTTCATTTGCTGTTGCCGCCTGCCGGCTCCCTCGCACACGCTGGATGTTCGTTGGTGACTGTGTTTATTCTCCCTCCGTCAGCTCACTCGGTGACATTCGCCGCGTAAATCGCCGGGATAGTACAGCCGGCCACCCGGGAAAGGTCACCGCCGGGGTCAGCACACGCTCCACTCGGCGGGCTGGTCAGCTCTCTCGGCGGTGCGCCGACCTATCGTCACGACTGCGATCGTCGCAGCCACATTTAACTGCGACTGTCTATCTTCAGCTCATAACCCTAGATATGCACTCTGCTGTGCACCGTGTGCAGCACTATAGCAAATCAAAACAACAAACGACACATTTATGTGAAGGACCGGATGACGGTTCCCACACATGACACATCACGCAGCAATGGAAACTAGAACAGCGCACAAATATTGTAAAGCTTCTGCTGAAGCTGAATGTCGAAAAGTATGGTCTTATGAAGCCGTAAGAGGGCAGTATTCTGCTGCGCCATTTTGTCCACCTGATTAACTATTGTACTATGCATGTAAGCTCACGCAGGAGAAAACCGGACTACACTACACCGGACATTGATTCAGGACTATGTTATGCGCTGCGCACTGCGCAGTTGCACACTTATTCAGCGTAAGCCTTTCAACCAAACCGATGCCGAGATAGCTTCCTGAGCTAACGATGTTCGCATCCAAGTTGGAATGACTCGACAATTTCTCACCACAAAGTAGTATTCTGAAGAATGTGGAGCTCGAGAAAGTCTTTGTCTCATGACCAGAATATCAATAAATGGCATATAAAACTTCACTGATTTATGTCTGAGGCCGACATTCCTCACCAATGACGCACCCAGCTAGACATTTACGATGTCAGAGCGAATATGGTGTTCGCGTGGTTAGATTCGCCCGCTGGGAGACAGTTCTGAGGATAAGTGTTTATGGCCGCACCGGCCACTGTAGTCGTACGCCGCCCACACTGAGCCTCGACTAGACAGAGCCACACTGAGCCTAGACAGAGCCACACTGAGTCTAGACAGAGCCACACTGAGCCTAGACAGCAATCTAGACAGCAGCCTAGGCAGAGCGACACTGAGCCTAGACAGCAGTCTAGACAGAGCCACACTGAGCCTAGGCAGAGTCACACTGAGCCTATACAGCAGCCTAGACAGAGACACACTGAGCCTAGACAGAGACACACTGAGCCTAGGCAGAGCCACACTGAGCCTAGGCAGATACACGCTGAGCCTAGACAGAGACACACTGAGCCTAGACAGAGCCACACTGAGCCTAGACAGCAGCCTAGACAGAGTCACACTGAGCCTAGACAGCAGCCTAGACAGAGCCACACTGAGCCTAGACAGCAGCCTAGACAGAGTCACACTGAGCCTAGACAGCAGCCTAGACAGAGCCACACTGAGCCTAGACAGAGCCACACTGAGCCTAGGCAGAGACACACTGAGCCTAGACAGCAGCCTAGACAGAGACACACTGAGCCTAGACAGAGCCACACTGAGCCTAGGCAGAGCCACACTGAGCCTAGGCAGAGCCACACTGAGCTTAGACAGCAGCAGCATAGACAGAGCGACACTGAGCCTAGACAGAGACCCACTGAGCCTAGACAGCAGCCTAGCCAGAGCGACACTGAGCCTAGGCAGAGACACACTGAGCCTAGACAGAGCCACACTGAGCCTAGACAACAGCCTAGGCAGAAACACACTGAGCCTAGACAGCAGCCTAGGCAGAGCCACACTGAGCCTAGACAGAGCACATTGAGCCTAGGCAGAGACACACTGAGCCTAGACAGAGACACACTGAGCCTAGACAGAGACACACTGAGCCTAGACAGCAGCCTAGACAGAGCAACACTGAGCCTAGACAACAGCCTAGACAGAGCCACACTGAGCCTAGACAGAGCTACACTGAGCCTAGACAGAGACACACTGAGCCTAGACAGAGCCACACTGAGCCTAGACAGAGCGACACTGAGCCTCGACAGCAGCCTAGACAGAGCAACACTGAGCCTAGACAGAGACACACTGAGCCTAGACAACAGCCTAGACAGAGACACACTGAGCCTAGACAGAGCAACACTGAGCCTAGACAGAGCCACACTGAGCCTAGACAGCAGCCTAGACAGAGACACACTGAGCCTAGACAGAGCCACACTGAGCCTAGACAGTAGCCTAGACAGCAGCCTAGACAGAGCCACACTGAGTTTAGACAGCAGCCTAGACAGAGCCACACTGAGCCTAGACAGCAGCCTAGACAGCGCCACACTGAGCCTAGACAACAACCTAGACAGAGACACACTGAGCCTAGACAGAGCCACACTGAGCCTAGACAGCAGCCTAGACAGAGCCACACTGAGCCTAGACAACAGCCTAGACAGAGACACACTGAGCCTAGACAGCAGCCTAGACAGAGCCACATTGAGCCTAGACAGAGACACACTGAGCATAAACAGAGCAACACTGAGCCTAGGCAGAGACACGCTGAGCCTAGACAGAGACACACTGATCCTAGACAGAGGCACACTGAGCCTAGACAGAGACATACTGAGCCTAGACAGAGACACACTGAGCCTAGACAGCAGCCTAGACAGAGCCACCCAGAACCTAGACAGAGCCACACTGAGCCTAGCCAGAGACACACTAAGCCTATACAGAGACACACTGAGCCTAGACAGAGCCACCCTGAACCTATACAGAGCCACACTGAGCCTAGACAGAGACACACTGAGCCTAGACAGAGCCACACTGAGCCTAGACAGAGACACACTGAGCCTAGACAGAGCCACACTGAGCCTAGACAGAGACACACTGAGCCTAGACAGAGACACGCTGAGCCTAGACAACATCCTAGACAGAGCCACACTGAGCCTAGACAGAGACACGCTGAGCCTAGACAGAGACACACTGAGACTAGACAGAGACATACTGAGCCTAGACAGCAGCCTAGACAGAGTGACGCTGAGCCTAGACAGCAGCCTAGACAGAGCCACACTGAGCCTAGACAACAGCCCAGACAGAGCCACACTGAGCCTAGACAGCAGCCTAGACAGAGCCACACTGAGCCTAGACAGCAGACTAGACAGAGACACACTGAGCCTAGACAGAGCCACACTGGGCCTAGACAGAGACACACTGAGCCTAGACAGCAGCCTAGACAGAGCCACACTGAGCCTAGACAATAGCCTAGACAGACACACTGAGCCTAGACAGAGCCACACTTAGCCTAGACAGCAGCCTAGACAGAGCCACACTGAGCCTAGACAGCAGCCTAGACAGAGCCACACTGAGCCTAGACAGAGCCACACTGAGCCTAGACAACAGCCTAGACAGAGACACACTGAGTCTAGACAGCAGCCTAGACAGAGCCACACTGAGCCTAGACAGAGACACACTGAGCCTAGACAGAGCCACACTGAGCCTAGACAGAGCCACACTGAGCCTAGGCAGAGCCACACTGAGCCTAGACAGCAGCCTAGACAGAGCCACACTGAGCCTAGACAACAGCCTAGACAGAGCCACCCTGAGCCTAGACAGCAGCCTAGACAGAGACACGCTGAGCCTAGACAGAGCTACACTGAGCCTAGACAGAGCAACACTGAGCCTAGACAGCAGCCTAGACAGAGCCACACTGAGCTTAGACAGCAGCCTATACAGAGCCACACTGAGTCTAGACAACAGCCTAGACAGAGCCACACTGAGCCTAGCCAGTAGCCTAGACACAGCCACACTGAGCCTAGACAGCAGACTAGACAGAGCCACACTGAGCCTAGACAGCAGCCTAGACAGAGCCACCCTGAGCCTAGACAATAGTCTAAACAGAGCCACACTGAGCCTAGACAGAGACACACTGAGCCTAGACAGAGACACACTGAGCCTAGACAGAGACACACTGAGCCTAGACAGAGACACACTGAGCCTAGACAGAGACACACTGATCCTAGACAGAGACACACTGAGCCTAGACAGTAGCCTAGACAGAGCCACACTGAGCCTAGACAGAGACACATTGAGCCTAGACAGAGGCACACTGAGCCTAGACAGAGCCACACTCAGCCTAGACAGCAGACTAGACAGAGCCACACTGAGCCTAGACAGCAGCCTAGACAGAGCCACCCTGAGCCTAGACAGTAGCCTAGACAGAGCCACACTGAGCCTAGACAGAGACACACTGAGCCTAGACAGAGACACACTGAGCCTAGACAGAGACACCCTGAGCCTAGACAGTAGCCTAGACAGAGACACGCTGAGCCTAGACAGAGACACACTGAGCCTAGACAGAGACACACTGAGCCTAGACAGAGACACACTGAGCCTAGACAGAGCCACACTGAGCCTAGACAGAGACACACTGAGCCTAGACAGAGACACACTGAGCCTAGACAGAGACACACTGAGCCTAGACAGAGACACACTGAGCCTAGACAGAGACACACTGAGCCTAGACAGAGCCACCCTGAGCCTAGACAGTAGCCTAGACAGAGACACGCTGAGCCTAGACAGAGACACACTGAGCCTAGACAGAGACACACTGAGCCTAGACAGAGACAGACTGAGCCTAGACAGAGCCACACTGAGCCTAGACAGAGACACACTGAGCCTAGACAGAGACACACTGAGCCTAGACAGAGCCAGACTGAGCCTAGACAGAGACACACTGAGCCTAGACAGAGCCACACTGAGCCTAGACAGAGACACACTGAGCCTAGACAGAGCCACACTGAGCCTAGACAGAGACACACTGAGCCTAGACAGAGACACACTGAGCCTAGACAGAGACACACTGAGCCTAGACAGAGACACACTGAGCCTAGACAGAGCCACACTGAGCCTAGACAGAGACACACTGAGCCTAGACAGAGACACACTGAGCCTAGACAGAGACACACTGAGCCTAGACAGAGACACACTGAGCCTAGACAGAGCCACCCTGAGCCTAGACAGTAACCTAGACAGAGACACGCTGAGCCTAGACAGAGCCACCCTGAGCCTAGACAGAGACACACTGAGCCTAGACAGAGACACACTGAGCCTAGACAGAGACACACTGAGTCTAGACAGAGACACACTGAGCCTAGACAGAGACACACTGAGCCTAGACAGAGACACACTGAGCCTAGACAGAGACACACTGAGCCTAGACAGAGACACACTGAGCCTAGACAGAGACACACTGAGCCTAGACAGAGCCACCCTGAGCCTAGACAGAGACACACTGAGCCTAGACAGAGACACACTGAGCCTAGACAGAGCCACACTGAGCCTAGACAGAGACACACTGAGCCTAGACAGAGACACACTGAGCCTAGACAGAGACACACTGAGCCTAGACAGAGACACACTGAGCCTAGACAGAGACACACTGAGCCTAGACAGAGACACACTGAGCCTAGACAGAGACACACTGAGCCTAGACAGAGACACACTGAGCCTAGACAGAGACACACTGAGCCTAGACAGAGACACACTGAGCCTAGACAGAGACACACTGAGCCTAGACAGAGCCACCCTGAGCCTAGACAGAGACACACTGAGCCTAGACAGAGACACACTGAGCCTAGACAGAGCCACACTGAGCCTAGACAGAGACACACTGAGCCTAGACAGAGACACACTGAGCCTAGACAGAGACACACTGAGCCTAGACAGAGACACACTGAGCCTAGACAGAGACACACTGAGCCTAGACAGAGACACACTGAGCCTAGACAGAGACACACTGAGCCTAGACAGAGACACACTGAGCCTAGACAGAGACACACTGAGCCTAGACAGAGACACACTGAGCCTAGACAGAGACACACTGAGCCTAGACAGTAGCCTAGACAGAGACACACTGAGCCTAGACAGAGACACACTGAGCCTAGACAGAGACACACTGAGCCTAGACAGAGACACACTGAGTCTAGACAGAGACACACTGAGCCTAGACAGTAGCCTAGACAGAGACACACTGAGCCTAGACAGAGACACACTGAGCCTAGACAGAGACACACTGAGCCTAGACAGAGACACACTGAGCCTAGACAGAGACACACTGAGCCTAGACAGAGACAGACTGAGCCTAGACAGAGACACACTGAGCCTAGACAGAGACAGACTGAGCCTAGACAGAGACACACTGAGCCTAGACAGAGACACACTGAGCCTAGACAGAGACACACTGAGCCTAGACAGAGACACACTGAGCCTAGACAGTAGCCTAGACAGAGACACACTGAGCCTAGACAGAGACACACTGAGCCTAGACAGAGACACACTGAGCCTAGACAGAGACACACTGAGCCTAGACAGAGACACACTGAGCCTAGACAGAGACAGACTGAGCCTAGACAGAGACACACTGAGCCTAGACAGAGACACACTGAGCCTAGACAGAGACACACTGAGCCTAGACAGAGACACACTGAGCCTAGACAGAGACACACTGAGCCTAGACAGAGACACACTGAGCCTAGACAGAGACACACTGAGCCTAGACAGAGACACACTGAGCCTAGACAGAGACACACTGAGCCTAGACAGTAGCCTAGACAGAGACACACTGAGCCTAGACAGAGACACACTGAGCCTAGACAGAGACACACTGAGCCTAGACAGAGACACACTGAGCCTAGACAGAGACACACTGAGCCTAGACAGTAGCCTAGACAGAGACACACTGAGCCTAGACAGAGACACACTGAGCCTAGACAGAGACACACTGAGCCTAGACAGAGACACACTGAGCCTAGACAGAGACACACTGAGCCTAGACAGAGACAGACTGAGCCTAGACAGAGACACACTGAGCCTAGACAGAGCCACACTGAGCCTAGACAGAGCCACACTGAGCCTAGACAGAGACACACTGAGCCTAGACAGAGACACACTGAGCCTAGACAGAGCCACCCTGAGCCTAGACAGAGACACACTGAGCCTAGACAGAGACACACTGAGCCTAGACAGAGACACACTGAGCCTAGGCAGAGACACACTGAGCCTATACAGAGACACACTGAGCCTAGACAGAGACACACTGAGCCTAGACAGAGACACACTGAGCCTAGACAGAGACACACTGAGCCTAGACAGAGACACACTGAGCCTAGACAGAGACACACTGAGCCTAGACAGAGACACACTGAGCCTAGACAGAGACACACTGAGCCTAGACAGAGACACACTGAGCCTAGACAGAGCCACACTGAGCCTAGACAGAGACACACTGAGCCTAGACAGAGACACACTGAGCCTAGACAGAGCCACACTGAGCCTAGACAGAGCCACACTGGGCCTAGACAGAGACACACTGAGCCTAGACAGAGCCACACTGAGCCTAGACAGTAGCCTAGACAGAGACACACTGAGCCTAGACAGAGACACACTGAGCCTAGACAGAGACACACTGAGCCTAGACCGAGACACACTGAGCCTAGACAGAGACACACTGAGCCTAGACAGAGACACACTGAGCCTAGACAGAGCCACACTGAGCCTAGACAGTAGCCTAGACAGAGACACACTGAGCCTAGACAGAGACACACTGAGCCTAGACAGAGACACACTGAGCCTAGACAGAGCCACACTGAGCCTAGACAGAGCCACACTGGGCCTAGACAGAGACACACTGAGCCTAGACAGAGACACACTGAGCCTAGACAGAGCCACACTGAGCCTAGACAGAGACACACTGAGCCTAGACAGAGACACACTGAGCCTAGACAGAGCCACACTGAGCCTAGACAGAGCCACACTGGGCCTAGACAGAGACACACTGAGCCTAGACAGAGCCACACTGAGCCTAGACAGTAGCCTAGACAGAGACACACTGAGCCTAGACAGAGACACACTGAGCCTAGACAGAGACACACTGAGCCTAGACAGAGACACACTGAGCCTAGACAGAGCCACACTGGGCCTAGACAGAGACACACTGAGCCTAGACAGAGACACACTGAGCCTAGACAGAGACACACTGAGCCTAGACAGAGACACACTGAGTCTAGGCAGAGACACACTGAGCCTAGACAGAGACACACTGAGCCTAGACAGAGACAGACTGAGCCTAGACAGAGACACACTGAGCCTAGACAGCAGCCTAGACAGAGACACACTGAGCCTAGACAGAGACACACTGAGTCTAGACAGAGACACACTGAGTCTAGACAGAGACACACTGAGCCTAGACAGAGACACACTGAGCCTAGACAGAGACACACTGAGCCTAGACAGAGACACACTGAGCCTAGACAGAGACACACTGAGCCTAGACAGAGACACACTGAGCCTAGACAGAGACACACTGAGTCTAGACAGAGACACACTGAGCCTAGACAGAGACACACTGAGCCTAGACAGAGACACACTGAGCCTAGACAGAGACACACTGAGCCTAGACAGAGCCACACTGAGCCTAGACAGAGACACACTGAGCCTAGACAGAGCCACACTGAGCCTAGACAGAGACGCACTGAGCCTAGACAGAGACACACTGAGCCTAGACAGAGACACACTGAGCCTAGACAGAGACACACTGAGTCTAGACAGAGACACACTGAGCCTAGACAGAGACACACTGAGCCTAGACAGAGACACACTGAGCCTAGACAGAGACACACTGAGCCTAGACAGAGACACACTGAGCCTAGACAGAGCCACACTGAGCCTAGACAGAGACACACTGAGCCTAGACAGAGCCACACTGAGCCTAGACAGAGACACACTGAGCCTAGACAGAGACACACTGAGCCTAGACAGAGACACACTAAGCCTAGACAGCAGCCTAGACAGAGACACACTGAGCCTAGACAGAGACACACTGAGCCTAGACAGAGACACACTGAGCCTAGACAGAGCCACACTGAGCCTAGACAGAGACACACTGAGCCTAGACAGAGACACACTGAGCCTAGACAGAGACACACTGAGCCTAGACAGAGACACACTGAGCCTAGACAGAGACACACTGAGCCTAGACAGAGACACACTGAGCCTAGACAGAGACACACTGAGCCTAGACAGAGACACACTGAGCCTAGACAGAGACACACTGAGCCTAGACAGAGACACACTGAGCCTAGACAGAGCCACACTGAGCCTAGACAGAGACACACTGAGCCTAGACAGAGACACACTGAGCCTAGACAGAGCCACACTGAGCCTAGACAGAGCCACACTGGGCCTAGACAGAGACACACTGAGCCTAGACAGAGCCACACTGAGCCTAGACAGTAGCCTAGACAGAGACACACTGAGCCTAGACAGAGACACACTGAGCCTAGACAGAGACACACTGAGCCTAGACAGAGACACACTGAGCCTAGACAGAGACACACTGAGCCTAGACAGAGACACACTGAGCCTTGACAGAGCCACACTGAGCCTAGACAGTAGCCTAGACAGAGACACACTGAGCCTAGACAGAGACACACTGAGCCTAGACAGAGACACACTGAGCCTAGACAGAGCCACACTGAGCCTAGACAGAGCCACACTGGGCCTAGACAGAGACACACTGAGCCTAGACAGAGACACACTGAGCCTAGACAGAGCCACACTGAGCCTAGACAGAGACACACTGAGCCTAGACAGAGACACACTGAGCCTAGACAGAGCCACACTGAGCCTAGACAGAGACACACTGAGCCTAGACAGCAGCCTAGACAGAGACACACTGAGCCTAGACAGAGACACACTGAGTCTAGACAGAGACACACTGAGTCTAGACAGAGACACACTGAGCCTAGACAGAGACACACTGAGCCTAGACAGAGACACACTGAGCCTAGACAGAGACACACTGAGCCTAGACAGAGACACACTGAGCCTAGACAGAGACACACTGAGCCTAGACAGAGACACACTGAGCCTAGACAGACACACTGAGCCTAGACAGAGACACACTGAGCCTAGACAGAGACACACTGAGCCTAGACAGAGACACACTGAGCCTAGACAGAGACACACTGAGCCTAGACAGAGCCACACTGAGCCTAGACAGAGACACACTGAGCCTAGACAGAGACACACTGAGCCTAGACAGAGACACACTGAGCCTAGACAGAGACACACTGAGCCTAGACAGAGACACACTGAGCCTAGACAGAGACACACTGAGCCTAGACAGAGACACACTGAGCCTAGACAGAGACACACTGAGCCTAGACAGAGACACACTGAGTCTAGACAGAGACACACTGAGCCTAGACAGAGACACACTGAGCCTAGACAGAGCCACACTGAGCCTAGACAGAGACACACTGAGCCTAGACAGAGACACACTGAGCCTAGACAGCAGCCTAGACAGAGACACACTGAGCCTAGACAGAGACACACTGAGCCTAGACAGAGACACACTGAGCCTAGACAGAGACACACTGAGCCTAGACACGAAGCATGTTCGAAGCATGCATCAACCAAGCCGATGATACTAGTATAATCGGCTTGGCGACGAAGAAAAAACGGCGAATATGTAGGCTAATTAGCTGATAAGTTAATTAGCTGGCAGTTAATTAGTTTTTGAATACCCAGTTCCACTCGTCCGCCGGTTTCTGCTGTCTAATCTATCTGACTGGTGTGTGTGTGTGTGTGTGTGTGTGTGTGTGTGTGTGTGTGTGTGTGTGTGTGTGTGTGTGTGTGTGTGTGTGTGTGTGTGTGTGTGTGTGTGTGTGTGTGTGTGTGTGTGTGTGTGTGTGTGTGTGTGTGTGTGTGTGTGTGTGTGTGTGTGTGTGTGTGTGTGTGTGTGTGTGTGTGTGTGTGTGTGTGTGTGTGTGTGTGTGTGTGTGTGTGTGTGTGTGTGTGTGTGTGTGTGTGTGTGTGTGTGTGTGTGTGTGTGTGTGTGTGTGTGTGTGTGTGTGTGTGTGTGTGTGTGTGTGTGTGTGTGTGTGTGTGTGTGTGTGTGTGTGTGTGTGTGTGTGTGTGTGTGTGTGTGTGTGTGTGTGTGTGTGTGTGTGTGTGTGTGTGTGTGTGTGTGTGTGTGTGTGTGTGTGTGTGTGTGTGTGTGTGTGTGTGTGTGTGTGTGTGTGTGTGTGTGTGTGTGTGTGTGTGTGTGTGTGTGTGTGTGTGTGTGTGTGTGTGTGTGTGTGTGTGTGTGTGTGTGTGTGTGTGTGTGTGTGTGTGTGTGTGTGTGTGTGTGTGTGTGTGTGTGTGTGTGTGTGTGTGTGTGTGTGTGTGTGTGTGTGTGTGTGTGTGTGTGTGTGTGTGTGTGTGTGTGTGTGTGTGTGTGTGTGTGTGTGTGTGTGTGTGTGTGTGTGTGTGTGTGTGTGTGTGTGTGTGTGTGTGTGTGTGTGTGTGTGTGTGTGTGTGTGTGTGTGTGTGTGTGTGTGTGTGTGTGTGTGTGTGTGTGTGTGTGTGTGTGTGTGTGTGTGTGTGTGTGTGTGTGTGTGTGTGTGTGTGTGTGTGTGTGTGTGTGTGTGTGTGTGTGTGTGTGTGTGTGTGTGTGTGTGTGTGTGTGTGTGTGTGTGTGTGTGTGTGTGTGTGTGTGTGTGTGTGTGTGTGTGTGTGTGTGTGTGTGTGTGTGTGTGTGTGTGTGTGTGTGTGTGTGTGTGTGTGTGTGTGTGTGTGTGTGTGTGTGTGTGTGTGTGTGTGTGTGTGTGTGTGTGTGTGTGTGTGTGTGTGTGTGTGTGTGTGTGTGTGTGTGTGTGTGTGTGTGTGTGTGTGTGTGTGTGTGTGTGTGTGTGTGTGTGTGTGTGTGTGTGTGTGTGTGTGTGTGTGTGTGTGTGTGTGTGTGTGTGTGTGTGTGTGTGTGTGTGTGTGTGTGTGTGTGTGTGTGTGTGTGTGTGTGTGTGTGTGTGTGTGTGTGTGTGTGTGTGTGTGTGTGTGTGTGTGTGTGTGTGTGTGTGTGTGTGTGTGTGTGTGTGTGTGTGTGTGTGTGTGTGTGTGTGTGTGTGTGTGTGTGTGTGTGTGTGTGTGTGTGTGTGTGTGTGTGTGTGTGTGTGTGTGTGTGTGTGTGTGTGTGTGTGTGTGTGTGTGTGTGTGTGTGTGTGTGTGTGTGTGTGTGTGTGTGTGTGTGTGTGTGTGTGTGTGTGTGTGTGTGTGTGTGTGTGTGTGTGTGTGTGTGTGTGTGTGTGTGTGTGTGTGTGTGTGTGTGTGTGTGTGTGTGTGTGTGTGTGTGTGTGTGTGTGTGTGTGTGTGTGTGTGTGTGTGTGTGTGTGTGTGTGTGTGTGTGTGTGTGTGTGTGTGTGTGTGTGTGTGTGTGTGTGTGTGTGTGTGTGTGTGTGTGTGTGTGTGTGTGTGTGTGTGTGTGTGTGTGTGTGTGTGTGTGTGTGTGTGTGTGTGTGTGTGTGTGTGTGTGTGTGTGTGTGTGTGTGTGTGTGTGTGTGTGTGTGTGTGTGTGTGTGTGTGTGTGTGTGTGTGTGTGTGTGTGTGTGTGTGTGTGTGTGTGTGTGTGTGTGTGTGTGTGTGTGTGTGTGTGTGTGTGTGTGTGTGTGTGTGTGTGTGTGTGTGTGTGTGTGTGTGTGTGTGTGTGTGTGTGTGTGTGTGTGTGTGTGTGTGTGTGTGTGTGTGTGTGTGTGTGTGTGTGTGTGTGTGTGTGTGTGTGTGTGTGTGTGTGTGTGTGTGTGTGTGTGTGTGTGTGTGTGTGTGTGTGTGTGTGTGTGTGTGTGTGTGTGTGTGTGTGTGTGTGTGTGTGTGTGTGTGTGTGTGTGTGTGTGTGTGTGTGTGTGTGTGTGTGTGTGTGTGTGTGTGTGTGTGTGTGTGTGTGTGTGTGTGTGTGTGTGTGTGTGTGTGTGTGTGTGTGTGTGTGTGTGTGTGTGTGTGTGTGTGTGTGTGTGTGTGTGTGTGTGTGTGTGTGTGTGTGTGTGTGTGTGTGTGTGTGTGTGTGTGTGTGTGTGTGTGTGTGTGTGTGTGTGTGTGTGTGTGTGTGTGTGTGTGTGTGTGTGTGTGTGTGTGTGTGTGTGTGTGTGTGTGTGTGTGTGTGTGTGTGTGTGTGTGTGTGTGTGTGTGTGTGTGTGTGTGTGTGTGTGTGTGTGTGTGTGTGTGTGTGTGTGTGTGTGTGTGTGTGTGTGTGTGTGTGTGTGTGTGTGTGTGTGTGTGTGTGTGTGTGTGTGTGTGTGTGTGTGTGTGTGTGTGTGTGTGTGTGTGTGTGTGTGTGTGTGTGTGTGTGTGTGTGTGTGTGTGTGTGTGTGTGTGTGTGTGTGTGTGTGTGTGTGTGTGTGTGTGTGTGTGTGTGTGTGTGTGTGTGTGTGTGTGTGTGTGTGTGTGTGTGTGTGTGTGTGTGTGTGTGTGTGTGTGTGTGTGTGTGTGTGTGTGTGTGTGTGTGTGTGTGTGTGTGTGTGTGTGTGTGTGTGTGTGTGTGTGTGTGTGTGTGTGGTGTGTGTGTGTGTGTGTGTGTGTGTGTGTGTGTGTGTGTGTGTGTGTGTGTGTGTGTGTGTGTGTGTGTGTGTGTGTGTGTGTGTGTGTGTGTGTGTGTGTGTGTGTGTGTGTGTGTGTGTGTGTGTGTGTGTGTGTGTGTGTGTGTGTGTGTGTGTGTGTGTGTGTGTGTGTGTGTGTGTGTGTGTGTGTGTGTGTGTGTGTGTGTGTGTGTGTGTGTGTGTGTGTGTGTGTGTGTGTGTGTGTGTGTGTGTGTGTGTGTGTGTGTGTGTGTGTGTGTGTGTGTGTGTGTGTGTGTGTGTGTGTGTGTGTGTGTGTGTGTGTGTGTGTGTGTGTGTGTGTGTGTGTGTGTGTGTGTGTGTGTGTGTGTGTGTGTGTGTGTGTGTGTGTGTGTGTGTGTGTGTGTGTGTGTGTGTGTGTGTGTGTGTGTGTGTGTGTGTGTGTGTGTGTGTGTGTGTGTGTGTGTGTGTGTGTGTGTGTGTGTGTGTGTGTGTGTGTGTGTGTGTGTGTGTGTGTGTGTGTGTGTGTGTGTGTGTGTGTGTGTGTGTGTGTGTGTGTGTGTGTGTGTGTGTGTGTGTGTGTGTGTGTGTGTGTGTGTGTGTGTGTGTGTGTGTGTGTGTGTGTGTGTGTGTGTGTGTGTGTGTGTGTGTGTGTGTGTGTGTGTGTGTGTGTGTGTGTGTGTGTGTGTGTGTGTGTGTGTGTGTGTGTGTGTGTGTGTGTGTGTGTGTGTGTGTGTGTGTGTGTGTGTGTGTGTGTGTGTGTGTGTGTGTGTGTGTGTGTGTGTGTGTGTGTGTGTGTGTGTGTGTGTGTGTGTGTGTGTGTGTGTGTGTGTGTGTGTGTGTGTGTGTGTGTGTGTGTGTGTGTGTGTGTGTGTGTGTGTGTGTGTGTGTGTGTGTGTGTGTGTGTGTGTGTGTGTGTGTGTGTGTGTGTGTGTGTGTGTGTGTGTGTGTGTGTGTGTGTGTGTGTGTGTGTGTGTGTGTGTGTGTGTGTGTGTGTGTGTGTGTGTGTGTGTGTGTGTGTGTGTGTGTGTGTGTGTGTGTGTGTGTGTGTGTGTGTGTGTGTGTGTGTGTGTGTGTGTGTGTGTGTGTGTGTGTGTGTGTGTGTGTGTGTGTGTGTGTGTGTGTGTGTGTGTGTGTGTGTGTGTGTGTGTGTGTGTGTGTGTGTGTGTGTGTGTGTGTGTGTGTGTGTGTGTGTGTGTGTGTGTGTGTGTGTGTGTGTGTGTGTGTGTGTGTGTGTGTGTGTGTGTGTGTGTGTGTGTGTGTGTGTGTGTGTGTGTGTGTGTGTGTGTGTGTGTGTGTGTGTGTGTGTGTGTGTGTGTGTGTGTGTGTGTGTGTGTGTGTGTGTGTGTGTGTGTGTGTGTGTGTGTGTGTGTGTGTGTGTGTGTGTGTGTGTGTGTGTGTGTGTGTGTGTGTGTGTGTGTGTGTGTGTGTGTGTGTGTGTGTGTGTGTGTGTGTGTGTGTGTGTGTGTGTGTGTGTGTGTGTGTGTGTGTGTGTGTGTGTGTGTGTGTGTGTGTGTGTGTGTGTGTGTGTGTGTGTGTGTGTGTGTGTGTGTGTGTGTGTGTGTGTGTGTGTGTGTGTGTGTGTGTGTGTGTGTGTGTGTGTGTGTGTGTGTGTGTGTGTGTGTGTGTGTGTGTGTGTGTGTGTGTGTGTGTGTGTGTGTGTGTGTGTGTGTGTGTGTGTGTGTGTGTGTGTGTGTGTGTGTGTGTGTGTGTGTGTGTGTGTGTGTGTGTGTGTGTGTGTGTGTGTGTGTGTGTGTGTGTGTGTGTGTGTGTGTGTGTGTGTGTGTGTGTGTGTGTGTGTGTGTGTGTGTGTGTGTGTGTGTGTGTGTGTGTGTGTGTGTGTGTGTGTGTGTGTGTGTGTGTGTGTGTGTGTGTGTGTGTGTGTGTGTGTGTGTGTGTGTGTGTGTGTGTGTGTGTGTGTGTGTGTGTGTGTGTGTGTGTGTGTGTGTGTGTGTGTGTGTGTGTGGTGTGTGTGTGTGTGTGTGTGTGTGTGTGTGTGTGTGTGTGTGTGTGTGTGTGTGTGTGTGTGTGTGTGTGTGTGTGTGTGTGTGTGTGTGTGTGTGTGTGTGTGTGTGTGTGTGTGTGTGTGTGTGTGTGTGTGTGTGTGTGTGTGTGTGTGTGTGTGTGTGTGTGTGTGTGTGTGTGTGTGTGTGTGTGTGTGTGTGTGTGTGTGTGTGTGTGTGTGTGTGTGTGTGTGTGTGTGTGTGTGTGTGTGTGTGTGTGTGTGTGTGTGTGTGTGTGTGTGTGTGTGTGTGTGTGTGTGTGTGTGTGTGTGTGTGTGTGTGTGTGTGTGTGTGTGTGTGTGTGTGTGTGTGTGTGTGTGTGTGTGTGTGTGTGTGTGTGTGTGTGTGTGTGTGTGTGTGTGTGTGTGTGTGTGTGTGTGTGTGTGTGTGTGTGTGTGTGTGTGTGTGTGTGTGTGTGTGTGTGTGTGTGTGTGTGTGTGTGTGTGTGTGTGTGTGTGTGTGTGTGTGTGTGTGTGTGTGTGTGTGTGTGTGTGTGTGTGTGTGTGTGTGTGTGTGTGTGTGTGTGTGTGTGTGTGTGTGTGTGTGTGTGTGTGTGTGTGTGTGTGTGTGTGTGTGTGTGTGTGTGTGTGTGTGTGTGTGTGTGTGTGTGTGTGTGTGTGTGTGTGTGTGTGTGTGTGTGTGTGTGTGTGTGTGTGTGTGTGTGTGTGTGTGTGTGTGTGTGTGTGTGTGTGTGTGTGTGTGTGTGTGTGTGTGTGTGTGTGTGTGTGTGTGTGTGTGTGTGTGTGTGTGTGTGTGTGTGTGTGTGTGTGTGTGTGTGTGTGTGTGTGTGTGTGTGTGTGTGTGTGTGTGTGTGTGTGTGTGTGTGTGTGTGTGTGTGTGTGTGTGTGTGTGTGTGTGTGTGTGTGTGTGTGTGTGTGTGTGTGTGTGTGTGTGTGTGTGTGTGTGTGTGTGTGTGTGTGTGTGTGTGTGTGTGTGTGTGTGTGTGTGTGTGTGTGTGTGTGTGTGTGTGTGTGTGTGTGTGTGTGTGTGTGTGTGTGTGTGTGTGTGTGTGTGTGTGTGTGTGTGTGTGTGTGTGTGTGTGTGTGTGTGTGTGTGTGTGTGTGTGTGTGTGTGTGTGTGTGTGTGTGTGTGTGTGTGTGTGTGTGTGTGTGTGTGTGTGTGTGTGTGTGTGTGTGTGTGTGTGTGTGTGTGTGTGTGTGTGTGTGTGTGTGTGTGTGTGTGTGTGTGTGTGTGTGTGTGTGTGTGTGTGTGTGTGTGTGTGTGTGTGTGTGTGTGTGTGTGTGTGTGTGTGTGTGTGTGTGTGTGTGTGTGTGTGTGTGTGTGTGTGTGTGTGTGTGTGTGTGTGTGTGTGTGTGTGTGTGTGTGTGTGTGTGTGTGTGTGTGTGTGTGTGTGTGTGTGTGTGTGTGTGTGTGTGTGTGTGTGTGTGTGTGTGTGTGTGTGTGTGTGTGTGTGTGTGTGTGTGTGTGTGTGTGTGTGTGTGTGTGTGTGTGTGTGTGTGTGTGTGTGTGTGTGTGTGTGTGTGTGTGTGTGTGTGTGTGTGTGTGTGTGTGTGTGTGTGTGTGTGTGTGTGTGTGTGTGTGTGTGTGTGTGTGTGTGTGTGTGTGTGTGTGTGTGTGTGTGTGTGTGTGTGTGTGTGTGTGTGTGTGTGTGTGTGTGTGTGTGTGTGTGTGTGTGTGTGTGTGTGTGTGTGTGTGTGTGTGTGTGTGTGTGTGTGTGTGTGTGTGTGTGTGTGTGTGTGTGTGTGTGTGTGTGTGTGTGTGTGTGTGTGTGTGTGTGTGTGTGTGTGTGTGTGTGTGTGTGTGTGTGTGTGTGTGTGTGTGTGTGTGTGTGTGTGTGTGTGTGTGTGTGTGTGTGTGTGTGTGTGTGTGTGTGTGTGTGTGTGTGTGTGTGTGTGTGTGTGTGTGTGTGTGTGTGTGTGTGTGTGTGTGTGTGTGTGTGTGTGTGTGTGTGTGTGTGTGTGTGTGTGTGTGTGTGTGTGTGTGTGTGTGTGTGTGTGTGTGTGTGTGTGTGTGTGTGTGTGTGTGTGTGTGTGTGTGTGTGTGTGTGTGTGTGTGTGTGTGTGTGTGTGTGTGTGTGTGTGTGTGTGTGTGTGTGTGTGTGTGTGTGTGTGTGTGTGTGTGTGTGTGTGTGTGTGTGTGTGTGTGTGTGTGTGTGTGTGTGTGTGTGTGTGTGTGTGTGTGTGTGTGTGTGTGTGTGTGTGTGTGTGTGTGTGTGTGTGTGTGTGTGTGTGTGTGTGTGTGTGTGTGTGTGTGTGTGTGTGTGTGTGTGTGTGTGTGTGTGTGTGTGTGTGTGTGTGTGTGTGTGTGTGTGTGTGTGTGTGTGTGTGTGTGTGTGTGTGTGTGTGTGTGTGTGTGTGTGTGTGTGTGTGTGTGTGTGTGTGTGTGTGTGTGTGTGTGTGTGTGTGTGTGTGTGTGTGTGTGTGTGTGTGTGTGTGTGTGTGTGTGTGTGTGTGTGTGTGTGTGTGTGTGTGTGTGTGTGTGTGTGTGTGTGTGTGTGTGTGTGTGTGTGTGTGTGTGTGTGTGTGTGTGTGTGTGTGTGTGTGTGTGTGTGTGTGTGTGTGTGTGTGTGTGTGTGTGTGTGTGTGTGTGTGTGTGTGTGTGTGTGTGTGTGTGTGTGTGTGTGTGTGTGTGTGTGTGTGTGTGTGTGTGTGTGTGTGTGTGTGTGTGTGTGTGTGTGTGTGTGTGTGTGTGTGTGTGTGTGTGTGTGTGTGTGTGTGTGTGTGTGTGTGTGTGTGTGTGTGTGTGTGTGTGTGTGTGTGTGTGTGTGTGTGTGTGTGTGTGTGTGTGTGTGTGTGTGTGTGTGTGTGTGTGTGTGTGTGTGTGTGTGTGTGTGTGTGTGTGTGTGTGTGTGTGTGTGTGTGTGTGTGTGTGTGTGTGTGTGTGTGTGTGTGTGTGTGTGTGTGTGTGTGTGTGTGTGTGTGTGTGTGTGTGTGTGTGTGTGTGTGTGTGTGTGTGTGTGTGTGTGTGTGTGTGTGTGTGTGTGTGTGTGTGTGTGTGTGTGTGTGTGTGTGTGTGTGTGTGTGTGTGTGTGTGTGTGTGTGTGTGTGTGTGTGTGTGTGTGTGTGTGTGTGTGTGTGTGTGTGTGTGTGTGTGTGTGTGTGTGTGTGTGTGTGTGTGTGTGTGTGTGTGTGTGTGTGTGTGTGTGTGTGTGTGTGTGTGTGTGTGTGTGTGTGTGTGTGTGTGTGTGTGTGTGTGTGTGTGTGTGTGTGTGTGTGTGTGTGTGTGTGTGTGTGTGTGTGTGTGTGTGTGTGTGTGTGTGTGTGTGTGTGTGTGTGTGTGTGTGTGTGTGTGTGTGTGTGTGTGTGTGTGTGTGTGTGTGTGTGTGTGTGTGTGTGTGTGTGTGTGTGTGTGTGTGTGTGTGTGTGTGTGTGTGTGTGTGTGTGTGTGTGTGTGTGTGTGTGTGTGTGTGTGTGTGTGTGTGTGTGTGTGTGTGTGTGTGTGTGTGTGTGTGTGTGTGTGTGTGTGTGTGTGTGTGTGTGTGTGTGTGTGTGTGTGTGTGTGTGTGTGTGTGTGTGTGTGTGTGTGTGTGTGTGTGTGTGTGTGTGTGTGTGTGTGTGTGTGTGTGTGTGTGTGTGTGTGTGTGTGTGTGTGTGTGTGTGTGTGTGTGTGTGTGTGTGTGTGTGTGTGTGTGTGTGTGTGTGTGTGTGTGTGTGTGTGTGTGTGTGTGTGTGTGTGTGTGTGTGTGTGTGTGTGTGTGTGTGTGTGTGTGTGTGTGTGTGTGTGTGTGTGTGTGTGTGTGTGTGTGTGTGAGCAAGTCTAATATCAAGCGCGCCAGAGCTTCGAAGAATCTGTGATGATTGTCATGCTCGCGGGCCGGGGCAACCATCTAACACGATGATAAGGGCGGCAAACACTTCGCAAACAATTCGCTTCGCATTACGCACTTCGCAAGTAATCGTAACTTGGGATTTCACCTTTGTTATGAATGCAACCTTCAATATACAAAATGTGATACAAAAATGATAATAGAAGTTTACCCGTGTTCTAACTTTTGCTGGGGAATTTACATGGAGATGCTGCTCTCATGTTATATCTGTTGATAAAAAAACGCGATCCCAATTAATTAATATAATTAATATATTATATAATTAATATATTAATTCATATGACGGAATGTATTCGACGGTCTCAGCTTTTCGATGTTTTTCGCCGGTTCCGAAGCTCTTCTTGCTAGGAAGGCGCAATGTTTCGGCGAGCGTTGCGCCACTCTGACAATAGCCATGTGCTGCTGATACTGCCTGCACAAAACGGAAGCATTCGCATAGCGCATCTCTGAGCCCTTCCACAGGTGAATGACATCGAAGGAAACAATATGAGCTTTCACCACGCTACTATTGTAACTGGACATTGATTTATCAAGCTCGGAGAGTAGTCATAACTGGCCAGGAGAGAAACAACGGCGGCTATAGTCTCGTCCGACCACACACACAGCGGGTGGCCAGGTCGACCCCGAGGGACCCGCAACAGCCCGCGCCATTGGTCGCCAAGGCCTCATCAATCTCCGAAGAGCCGTGCGCGGCGGCCTCTGCTTCCCTGCCCCTCCCACATGCCTGTATCTCGGTGTGGGTGCAGCCGCCGCCGCCGCCGCCGGTCGATCTCTCAGCCGGGGGTCCGAGTGAGCCGGCTTAATTGGAGCTGCGATCTGACCACGTGACTCGGCGGGCGACGACCTTCGCTCGCCGCGCCGACCGCCGCCGGAGAGCTGCGGGGAGCTGGCGAGAGCTGCGGGGAGCTGGCGCGGCCCTGGAACGCCGGCCGGCCGTCAGCGCGGCATGCCAGCCGCTGATTTATGAGGTCTTCTTCAGTGGCGACTGGCGGCATAATCACTAAGACAGCGGCGGCGATTGTGAGGAGCGGTCGGCATCGGTAATCAACCGAGGACGGCGTACCCAGAGTTCAGAGCACGCTCCGTGGTTCATCTGCTGATCAGGAGGATGGCGGTCCAGACGGATCGCCCCAAAACGGCAAAAATATGCCTTGCAAATTGTATTTTTATTAGGTTTGATAAAACCTTGGTTTAGTGTTTATGGTTTTATAAGTACATACCTAATACATTTTTGTTTTGTTTTCCTTCTTACTACTTGGTGTTGTTCTACCTGCATTTCCTAGGGTAAGTGTGTGTTTACACTGGTCCCTAGCAAAACGGTATGCAATACAATTCGGTTGGAATTTTCATGATCAGTTGCTGGACCATTTCTGTCTGTCTCATCTTTCCACTCCACCAGTGACGTGGTCGGCCGATCACGTGGCCTGTTCGTGCAGACCAGTCCGGGGTAGCACCGGACACGTTACCATACAAGCAGCTCAGGGACGGCCTCTAAAGGAACGCAGCACATTTTGCGTCTCGCTGGCAAGTCACATCTCGCATGTAATCGCGTCCCGCGTCTGGGCCGTCTCGCTCGAAAATATCATCTCGCACGAAAATCGTGCGGAAAGTTGGACTAGAGTCAACTCTCTCGCATGCGAGATAGATGCCGCTGCGAGACCCGCTATTCAGGGGCGAGATATCAACGCGATTTCGCAGCGGCACTGCAAGATGTGAGACGAGACGCGATCGAGAAGTGTTACGTTATTTCAATGGGAGTTGCGAAACACGACTTGCGTGCGAGAGAGCTGGGTTTCAACCTTAAGAGAGACCTAGAAACCGGTCTCTTGGCCGCAGGGTCTCAGCCAGGGTCGTCCCGACACCGCTGCCATCGACCCTGCCTTGTTGGTGGGCGCGGAGAGCACTGCTCTGGTTGCCAGGCTGATTCTGCCCGGGGCTGACCGGTCCCGAGCTCGGTCGATGCTGTGGGTCTGGCCGTACAGCTGACTCTGTACCGCGCCGCGTCGCCATGACGACCTGTGACGTCACCAGGTGCCGCCGGCGGAGCTCGAATGTCGTCAGCCGGCGGCGGTCAGGTGCGGCTGACGTCACACAGGCAGTCAATGCAAACCAGTGACGCACGCAGGGGGGAGGGGTCAAAGGAGTCAGCTGACCCCCCCCCCCCCCCCCCGAAATTTCTGAGGGGGCCGCATCAAAAGGGCCCGTATTCTGGATTTCTGGCCCATACCTGGCAGGGGCCGGTCTTGGTAAGGCCTGATCGAGGCAGGGGTCCGGTGCTGGCAAAGGCGTGGTATGGGGGCCGGTCAGGACGAGGGCCCGGTCACAACAGGGCTCGGTCCTGGCATATTCTTGATACGGGCCTCTTTCTGGTAGGGGCCCGGTCTTGGTCAGGTCCGATCGAAGCAGGGGCCCGGTGCTGGCAAAGGCATGATATGGGGCCCGGTCAGGAAGAGGGCCCGGACACAACAGGGACCGCTCCTTGCAAATTATTTGATAAGGGCCCTTCCTGATAGGGGCCCGGTCCTGGTAGGGGCCCGTTCCTGGTAGGGGCCCAGCGCTGACAGAGCCGTGATATGGGGCCAGATCAGGTTGAGGGCCCGGTCACAACAGGGCCCGGTCCTTGTAAATTATTGATACGCTCCCGTTCCTGGTAGGGGCCCGGTCTTGGTCAGGCCCGATCGAGGCAGGGGCCCGGTGCTAGCAAAGGCGTGATATGGGGCCCGGTCAGGACGAGGGTCCCGTCCGCCGTCACAACAGGGCCCAGTCCTTGCAAATTATTGATACGGTCACGTTCTGGTGACACGGGCCCGTTCCTGGTAGGGGACCGGTCTTGATCAGGCTCGATCGAGGCAGGGGCCCGGTGCTGGCAAAGACGTGATATGGGGCCCGGTAAAAACGAAGGCCCGATCACAACTGGGCCCGGTCCTTGCATTTTCTTGATACGGGCCCGTTTCTGGTAGGGGTCCGGTCTTGGTCAAGTCCGATCCAGGCAGGGGCCCGGTGCTGGCAAAGGCGTGATGTGGGGCCCGGTCAGGACGAGGGCCCGGTCACAACAGGGCCCGCTCCTTGCATTTGTTTTATGCGGGCCCGTTACTGGTAGGGGCCCGTTACTGGTAGGGGCCTGTTCCTGGTAGGGGCCCGTTCCTGGTAAAGGGCCCGATCAAGGCAGTGCCTCGGTGCTGGCAGAGGCGAGATATGGGGCCCGGTCAGGTCTAGTCTCTGGCCAAAACTAGTGGCTAGAGCAAACATGAACTAAAATTATCCCTTCACAACTGAGAAATATGCGTTTTTGTTTTTTCCCCATCGGGTTTCATTAAAAAGGTCACGATTATGACTTGACCTTAGGTCACCGATATAGAAAATCCGAGATATTGTAGTCCCCAATGACCTCATGACGTGCCATGAGTTTGATGTCGCTCGATTAACCACTGTGCCGGTGATGCTACCTAGAAGTTGTTTGGTGGTCATGTCATTTGATCTGACCTGACCGCCCTGGCCGGGACCTTTTTTCCCAAAACGAGTCGTCTTTATTCGTTTTCTGGGCACCGCGTTTTCTGATTATGTCGGAAAAACCAGGGGGCGAACCCCCCCCCCCCCCCCCCCCCCCCCCCCCCCCCCCCCAACGCCTCCAGAATTAATTCCTATTCCGTTCGCGAACGTAGCCTAGCTAGTTTATACGAGACTTTGACGTCCAAAGGCTGGGATTTTTAAACCTGTAGAAGACATAAATCTGGAGGTTAGAAAGGAAGAAAAAACGTCATTTGGCCCAATTTCTAAAATTACCTCAATTTCCGAAGAAATAATTCCTTCATGCCTAAAGAATATAAATTCTCGTGTAAACGCGGTTTCTGTCTACACTACAATTTGCGCATAAGCATCTCAAACATCTATGGGGTAGCCAAGTCATATTGTAACACTCAACTTCAATGATGAAATAAAATGCTTCGCTATTTGGCACATGTTACGTTTCATCGTCAATACTAGAGATGTACCTAGGGACCGATGATATTGAGTATGAGCCCAGAAAGCCCACCAAAGACAATGGGTTTCTGGGCCAGATCTCCCGAAAAAACTAGTTATCACGACGTTCTAAATTTGTACGCGATCTGTTCCCCGTGCTTCTCTCATTTTGACCAAATTCCAGAAAGCCTGTGCGCAGCTTCCAGACAGGTATGCAGCAACTGGTTGACACCAGGTCCTGGATCCGTTGGCTATGCCTTCCCAAGTCATGCGCGAGACCGTCTCCACATTTGTTGCGATGCTCTATGTTGTAAAAATCAGCCATGTATCGCGCCAACTGATCACACATACCTGCTACGAAAATACCGCATCGGTTTACCAGTCACCACTTCTGCGTGTTGTCATTGACCTCATTTCGTCAACTCTCGACAGTTGTACCGCACATCAGAAGCACGCGCACCTAAAATTCGCACATCAGTAGCACACGCAGTCACCTTACACGACATTGACAAGACAATTATCATGTCTCAGATCCTATGCTGTAGGGGGCCCGCTCAAAAACAAGTGACCGAAATCCGCGAAGTTTTCTAAAAACGGGTGGGGGCCGCACACAAGGGGCCCACCCGCTCTTAGGGTTCTAACCCCCCCCCCCCCTAAAATGGAATCCTGCGTGCGCCACTGATGCAAACCGCCGGCGCCGCACGCCCACGACTGCCGTTCGTTCGGGTACTGCGGCTGAGGCTGAGTGCCGCGGCTCAGTTCTCTGGTGGTTAGCCGGTGGGCACTGAGCCGGCAGAGTGAAAGGGCAATCGGCATGTGTGGCGATTGCGTCTCAACTACTGTCTGCACTGAACCGGGACCGTAGCCCACACGCTGTGCAGCACGGTCAATAGGCGAACTGCAACGGTCAACGGTGAATAGGCGAACTGCAACGGTCAACGGTCAATAGGCGAACTGCAACGGTCAACGGTCAATAGGCGAACTGCAACGGTCAACGGTCAATAGGCGAACTGCAACGGTCAACGGTCAATAGGCGAACTGCAACGGTCAACGGTCAATAGGCGAACTTCAACGGTCAACGGTCAATGGGCGAACTGCTGCGCGGCGTTCCAACTCATTCAAAGAAATGCGAACAGATAGAGAGACAGATGCGGCTGAAAGGGAGCGAATGGGCAGATGCGGTACAAGTTGCTCTGGTATACATGAAACTTGTGACAACAGTGGCGAAAGCCGAACAATGCCCTGCACTATGGGCCAGACATCAGGAAAAACCGACTTTAATTTAAAAAAAAAAATGGAATTCGTTTGGTGGAGTCGGTTCGGTTGGTATTCGAAGCTAAATTGTCCGCAGAATTCAAATATCACATTCAAATGAACGTGGGACCAGGCATATTGGCTCTACGAGGGCGTAAACTTAAGCTTCGTGTAATCTGGCAAATCGCACGCAAAAACGACCATTTTATTTGGTCTTTTTCGATGCCCCTTGCAAATTAAAGGGATTATACGGGTTTTCCCAGATTAATTGAGTTACATAGTAAAACGTACTTATAAAGGTGGTAAAAGTCCCACGGTAGCCTCATTTTTCTGGAAATGACCTCTTCTGCACGTAAGGACATTCCAAAGTGCGCGGTGATGCCACCGCGTATTTTCTGCAGGACCGGCTGAGGCAGAGCCAGTCATCTCTTTTATGCTTATAAAAACACCTCACTTATGGCATATTTCCGGTAAAATAAGCAATATTTGAAAGAAAATAAACTTCTTGTGTTCCAACGACACCAGCAGTTACCTAGTTTTCCAATAAAATTATATATTTTTCATGAATTTTCATGCCAAAAAATGAATACGCCACCACCAAATTCTCAACGCTAAATGCCGAAGATAAGAAAACCACAACAACACAAAACCTCAACGAACAGTGTGTAGTAATACAAAGCCCGTCAGTTTTGAATTGCATAATAATTTTGTGATCCAGTTTAGACTTGCAGATAATTCAAAACTCTAAAATTTATCTTAACCCGCGCACTGCAGCAGGGGGGTTGATTTCCGCCCCCCCCCCCCCCCCCTTAGGTTTTTCAAAGATAGCGAAAAAAACGGCGGCGCACAGCGCCGCCGGGTTTTCGTACACCTGTTAGGACATCAATTACGCACACTTTGAAGACAAAAAATCATCGGGTCATCTCAGGTCAGGTCACCAGACCAGGTCAAGTGACCCCACCTCTAAAAATGTTTGCAGTTGTGCCAAAGCTAGAGTTTTTCACCGATCAGTTTGAAAGTTACAGGATGTCATGAGGGCATAAGTACTTACAATTCAGGTATCTAGAAATTTTGATATCGGTGACCTAAGGTCAGGTCAATTTCGTAACCTCCCCATAATAAGTCAATGGGGAAATATACAAATGCTGAAGATATGCATGATATTAGTCCAATTACTTACGGATCATGTTATTATAGGATATTCTTGATGATCCAAGTGTAAGTTTTTTTTCAGTAACCCCTATTGGGTCATTTGAGGTCATGCGAGGTCACCATCACTTTTCTGTCAATAACTCCCGACATAATGAAGATAGAGGAGTGAAACAGACATCAATGTGCTTGTCTCGTCGAGACACGTCTTCCCATATGCAACATGCCCTACTTGGGTCACCACTTGACCTTGACCTGAGGTCAATTTTTTAAGTTATTTTAACAAGATCAACATGTACATCATGCAAAGCGCCTTGACAAGATAAACACAATGGCGTAAACAGTTTTCCGTTATCTGTATTACATAAAAAGTTTATAGCAAAAAACGATTTAGCAAAAAAAAAGTCATTTTTTCCTTTTTGACCTCTGGAGCCTCAAATATTGACCTGAGATCAAATTTGAGGACACCTTAGCGATTATAAATTTAACTGGCTGGCGTTTGATTTTTCGTTTTGTTTCTAACTAGTATAGTTTCTGAGATATATGGGCATTTCTGGAGCGATGTCCTAAAACAGGAAAAACTGGAAAATTTGACCTTCGATGACCTCTGGTAACCTCAATTTTGACCTGACCTAAAACAATACTGAAATACTTTCGATAGAACATGTATCAAGCTATCAAATGCCGTTTTCCGCTTCTCGCTACGTAGCGTAGTTTTCGAGATCTCAGGGGGGGGGGGAAATCAACCCCCTGCAGTTCGTGTTCGGCGCAAAGCCCCTGCAGTGCGCGGGTTAAGATAAAAGTGGTGGACAGTAGTGCCGATCAAGTACTCGTTATCTGATACTAGTCTCGAAAAACGCCCAAGTTTTAACGCTGATAATTGCTGAAATAATGGATTAAATGAGCATTGAGGTCTCTGTTACATGTCTAAAACGTGTTTAAGGCTCATACAACTGCAAAAGAGTGCATTTACTTTCAGGACGGAAACCCGTATAATCCCTTTAATAAAATTAGAACATTTCTAGCAAAGGTAGTCCATGTAGCCTGGTTGAACATCTCCAGAGAGAAATATATAAGCCTGTATAGTATGATCAATTAATTATAGACATGTTCTGCACATCAATGTTGCGGAGGGAACCTAACTTTGTGGAACAATAAAAAAAGATCACGGAAGATCACGGACCTTTGCAGTTGACGATATCCGCAAGGGCTTCCTTTTAGATATCCTATTGATAACTTTTGCGCATTGTTGCTTGAAAAACGATAATCCCTCATTTTGCAAACAATTACACGGCGGCCTGCCATAGGTGGTACCACATGTTCGAGGGCCTATTTTAAGGGAAAACCACGGGGCGGGGCAAAAAGGTACCCCCATTTTTGGGGGCATCCTTTTGTGGAAAAGGTACCCCCATTTTTTCCCTCTGCGGATTTGGGCCGGTCACCTTATTTAGTAATCGAGCTTAAGAAATTCACTTTTCGAATTCACAAAAAAATAATTTTGTGGACATTTTTCCGGGAAAAAAACTTTAAGGATCAAAAACCAAAAAATCACAAATCCGAGATAACCATTTGCAAGAAAATTTAATTTCCTTTCTTTTGACGTTTCCATTTGCAATTTGCTTTGAAACTCTATTTTTACGAATTTTCAAAGATTTATTGTTTTCCACCAAAATGGCATGACATGACGTCATTAAAACGTTATTATCTCCCAAAATACTACATAAATTTCGTTGAAATTTGGTCAGAAAACGTATAATTGATGCAATATAAGGTACTGAAAGTTGCACGTTGATATCTATCACAATGTTAAAGTTATTGAGAAAATCCGGGAGGAGGCAGATTCTGCCCCCCCCCCCCCCCCAGCGGGGCGCGTGTCACCGGGGCTGCTTGAATTGCATCAGGTGCTG
>JAXIVJ010014154.1:0-35216 GCA_036785665.1 Chirona hameri | reverse complement strand
AGGGGGCCCCTGGGCTTGTTTGCCCCCTCCCATCCGAAAATACCACCCACCGCCACTGATACCACCTACATAACCGCTCTATCCGAAGGCGTACGATTTGTCGGCTGTGATTGAGACCGTCTGGTGAGGAATATAAGGCGGGAAAAGCTACCGCCGGGTGATACAAAATACCTTGTTCTATCCTCTATCCATACCCGGGTCATGATTCCACCTGCGAAATCATTTAGTACCTAAATATTTGTGTTCCCTAAAAAGCATTGCAAAATCTCCATGTTAAAGCAATGGGAGTATCAGCTGACTGCGATTTCTTGGGCCCAACCACACTGGAGGATCCCGACGATCGGTTGCACGTGCGCTGGGAAGTCACGTGACTGAATCTTTACGCCCCTACCTCTATTAAGGTACCTTGGTATTAATATTGAAAAGAAATTGACAACCGCATAACAATTGCTCCGCCAAAAGGCTCGAAATTTGAGGTTTGGGAAGGCTGGAGCACTATTTTGCTATTTGAATCAGACCATAGGGGTATCACGAAGAAATGGGACTCGAGCAACAGGGAGGACCAAAAACATGTTGCCCCCCCCCCCCCCCCCCCAGGTGCGTAACCACCACTGGGGTCACTGGGGATCAGTTCCCAGTAACATTTTCGGATTTTAACATTACGCCTATGGTCGTTGCATGAAAATAATCGACTTCAAAGTGCCTCCGTCCCCACCTACTTTCGTGAGGTGGTTACGCCTATGCCCCCCTTCTAGGGTGGCCCCCTGAAGCCGCCGGTGCCCCTCCCCTTAATCTAAGCCCGCCTCGCCAAAATGCCCATCCAGTCCAAAATCCTTACGCGAGGCCCTGGTTTAGGGCCGGCAACACAGCTGCTATCAATGCTATTCATCTATGGAGCGTGGGGCAGCACGTCCTACACGTCAAACCAGTCCGTCAAACCCGACAGTGACGGACCGCTTTGGCGGCCCGCTTTGACGGCCCGCTTTGACGGCCCGACGGCCCGCTTTGATGGCCCGCTTTGATGGCCCGCTTTGACGGCCCGCTTTGACGGCCCGCTTTGACGGCCCGCTTTGACGGCCCGCTTTGACGGCCCGCTTTGATGACCCGCTTTGATGACCCGCTTTGATGGCCCGCTTTGATGACCCGCTTTGATTACCCGCTTTGGTGGCCCGCTTTGGCGGCCCGCTTTGGCGGCCCGCTTTGATGGCCCGCTTTGACGGCCCGCTTTGATGGCCCGCTTTGACGGCCCGCTTTGACGGCTTGCTTTGACGGCCCGCTTTGACGGCCCGCTTTGATGGCCCGCTTTGACGGGTGCCTTTGACGGCCCGCTTTGACGGCTTGCTTTGACGGCTTGCTTTGACGGCCCGCTTTGATGGCCCGCTTTGGCGTCCCGCTTTGACGGCCCGCTTTGATGGCCCGCTTTGACGGCCCGCTTTGACGGCCCGCTTTGACAGATGCGATGGTCCGCTATCTTTGACGAATGCCTTTGATGGACCGCTTTGACGGCCCGCTTTGACGGCCAGCTTTGACAGATGCGATGGTCCGCTATCTTTGACGAATGCCTTTGATGGACCGCTATATAGGAGCCCGGCGTGACCAGCATGCCTTCCTGCCTTCATGTCGTTCCATGCCGCGCCGTGCCACAGGCTTGAGGTCTGAGGACGGCGCAGTTGAGTGAATCGTCTACAAACAGGTCATCGTTATTGTTCGGAACATTCTAACGTATCATCTGCCCAGTGGCGGATCCAGGATTTGGTCATGGGGGGGGGGGGGGCACCACGCAGCAACAGTTGGCTGCTTCATACTATTTTTGGTCCCCTCGATCTTGGTGCGCCCTATCTCCAATAGATCCTCATTACGTCAAAATGGGTCATGACCCCATGACCCCTCCCTCTGGATCCGCCACTGCATCTGCTGACGCACTAAATGATTAGTGGCTGATTTTACAGCTGTTCTGTTATATAAAACCCTGGTAAGCTCTCAATATGAGGATGAGATAGTCACGACAGATTGGGGACAAAGGTAGTCTTGGTGCCATGGAGGGACGTCGGAAGATTGGGACGATTGGGAAGATTGGTGTCGGGAAGATTGGGAAGATTGGGAAGATTGGTGTCGGGAAGATTGGGATCACTGCAACTGGTAATTGGAACGGAGCGAAGCTGTGTTGAAGGCGCCGGGAACTGTTTATGGGCCTGTTTTAAAGTCTGTGTGCCGATTGTTAACGTACCAGGCGTAATGTGAAATATGCATAAAATACCTAGCCTTTTGTTACAGTGTTGATATTCATGTGTCACTCAGTGAAGAGTGGTTCACATGAGATGTGAACTGTTGGGGTGCTTGTTGTGCCGAAAGATGTGCTTTTACTATTTTTTTAGGGGGAGCGTTAGAATCTCGTCCAGGCGATGTCCGGCCATTTGGAGGTATATTCTGTGCTTTTCTGCGCTGCTTCTCTTCTTTCTTTCCACGCTTTTTGCTACTGTGGTACGCTCCTTTTATGGTATATCCTGTGTGAAGAGAAAATAACCCAGCCATCCTTTCAATACGATGGCGTTGTATTACAGCTTCGGTTGTGTGTAAGTGTATCAGAGTGTTTATTATGTTACCGGGATATTGAACCCTTCGAACCGCTCCCCTTGTTCCACCTCTCCATCTATCAGTCCCGTGTCTGTAAAGCGTAAAGTAGCCCTTCACCCCCGGACAGCACGTTACCCATTGCCGTGTCCCTACTGTGTATCTCCGACCATTGTCGTGCCGCTACTGTGTATCTCTGACCTGACCATTGTCGTGCCGCTACTGTGTATCTCCGACCATTGTCGTGTCGCTACTGTGTATCTCCGACCATTGTCGTGTCGCTACTGTGTATCTCCGACCATTGTCGTGCTGCTACTGTGTATCTCTGACCATTGTCGTGCTCGGCGGCACCTGTCCTGCCGCTCCTTTCATCCTATGTTCTCTAGACGGAGCCTGCTCCCGCCCTCTGTCCAGCCTGCTCCGCCCTCTGCCGTCCTCCCCTCTTCCTCCGGCTCCATCAGCCCTGTCCTCGCCCTCTTTTGACGGTACCCACTGCTCTTATCTCAGGAGAATCAAGGCAGTAATCGAGGTCCGATCGTCACCCCTTCCCTCCCCCCCCCCCCTCACCGCCGCTGCTGCCGCCCGGCCGACCCTTCACCCCCCAGGCGGCCCCTCAGCGGGCCTGTCAAGCCATTGTACGTCGCTGTCGGACTATTTGCGTTGGCCTTTTTTCTTCTTTGACGGGCGCCGACCCGCCAGGGCTTGTGATGAGCTATTGAGTAGTCGGCGGCGGGCGTGAGGAGGGGAGGGGAGGGGAGGGGAGGGGAGGGGAGGGGAGGCGGGACTCTCGGTTTTTGTGGAACGTCAGTCTCCCACAGAGAGAGGTAGTTTTTTAGAGAGAGAGAGAGAGTGAGTGGTCCGTAGCACTCTGAGGTCCGACAAACACTCGCCGCCGGATGTATGCTGAACGGAGTGTATATTCAAAGCCGGACTATTCAACGGCAGATAATTGCACCCCCGCGGGACCGGCCGCGGTAGAAGTATGTTGAGCACACTCCCAACACCCACACAACCACCGACCAGATCCGACCTGGGCCTGTCACTCGCCCCGCCTAATTGTTTGTATTTTGTGTTGAATTTGATTGATTGATTAATTAATTAGTCGATTAATTGATTAATTAATCAATTCGTTTTTTATTTATTATTTTATTTTTATTTTAACTAGAATCGTTTTTACTTTTGAGTGCATGCCTGATTGGGTGTTGAATGTCTGTGCTCCCGGTTTCGACCTCCCTCTCGCTATTTGCACCGGACGATCATGAGCCAGTTTAAAGTAAAACCTTTGCTTTTGCCTTTGTTTTGCCTTCTGCTTTCTGTGCCGGACAACAATAGCCGGCTTAACGTAACTTTAAAACATTTTACCTGGCTAAATAGCCAGTTAACTTTCTCCCTGGCAATAGCCTTATGGCTAGCTGGGAAGAAATACAAATTAAAAAATACGCGCCGTGTTGAGAGGGTGCGCCGGATATGTCAACAGAGCGCCACTACTGTCACATCCGTCACATCAGACATGCCACTGTCACATCAGACAGGCCACTGGGAACAAAGTTAAAAGTAACATCGTAAAAAGTTACCTCGACTGGGAAGCTCCTATGCCGGTTTCGACCTCCCCCGCTTCTATACATATATGTCTGGGTCTGTTTCGCTAAACCTGTGATGTGATGTCAAAATATGAATGTAGCAAGGCGCCTTTCAAAGCCCTGCTTCAAAAGTTAAAGTATCAAGGCCAACACTCTTTTGGCGTATGTGTTTACATAGCGCGTGTTGCCGTTCATTAACCTGAAGCACATATTTCCATCTGAAGGGTTTGCCACGCTGAGGTATATATAAAGGTATATCTGAAGGGTTTTCCACGCTAAGGTATATATAAAGGTATATCTGAAGGGTTTTCCACGCTATAGTCTCTGGATTCCTCCACATTCCCTTCCACCGCAGGTCTGTTCAGACCGGGTCTGTGTCGGTATTAAAGGAAATAGTTCACCTTGTAAAAATTTTACTCAACACGATTTGATATTTTTTAATACAATTTCTTTTTATATTGTCAAAAATGGCCTTATATCGCGCCGATTCAGGACAGAAGGCCGTAAATTTGTATTGTTTATCAAAACTATATGCATACCCTCTGAGTCAGAGTCCTGACGTCACACGAATGTAAAAAATTGGTTCAGCCAATCAGATTCGAAAGTAGTCGCGTAAAGATAGACTCGCATTGGAGATGTGCCAACCGGCGGCCGGCGATTCGCTTGCTAGCACCAGCTGCAAGCTGATTGGCTGATGGTATAGCCTCTGCCCGGGCTAGAACCAGTACAACATTCTTTCGCCAGCACCGCATTCCTTCGCCAAAAACTCAAATATATTCGGCTGGAGAGTCTTTTCATTCAAGAAAACTTGCAGATAGGGGTTTCCTAACACGGGCTACACAACTGCTATCTCAGTTTAAAACTAATGTTGAAAGGGAACTATTTCCTTTAAAGGGAAATAATGACCTTTTTCCACAAAAATGGAGTTAGCACTTGAAATCGCCAGACGAGACCAAAATATATTGTAAATTCATCACATTTTGCATGAAAACTTTCCTACCGAAAGATATTTCAAGTTAAAGTTGATAAGCGTTCCACACTTTTAACGACCGGAACTTGCAAGTACTTTTGGTCCTCATCAAACTGCGGGCTTTTCCCGTACTGTTTTTGTACGCAATGGAGTGGAAAATAGATTGTGCGTTCTGCTTGTTGTCATTATATGCCCGGCGATCTTCTAAAACTAACAGCGATTGGAAAAAGTGGCAATAAAATCGGAAGCTCATCGATGCACATCAACGGCGGCATAGGTAGTGGTTGCGACCCTCAATTTTTGAAAATAAATTAATTTGTTTTCAACATTAGGAGCATTGTATAATTTGTCTGTGGCTGTATATAACACTATGCTTTATATTATCATGAAAAATAAGAAATTTTCCCCAAAAAACTAACAAACAATAACACAAAACTGGCAATTAAATCGGAAGCTCATCGATGCACATCGACGGCGACCTATTTAGCGTCGGCGATTTGTTTACAAAGTCATTGTCAAGCTTCTCGGCGCACTTAACCATCTCGGCGCACTTGGCGAGTTGTTCCTGATTAGTATACCCAAGTCCCGTAGCAGGCTTTTTTAATGACGTCACTGGTGCCATTCTTGTGTAGCATTGCAAAATATATCTGATTTTGATTTGAAAGCTAATTAAAGACTTATTCAAATTATTGTTTTAAAGTTTGAATTTTCTTGTTAATCATTATTAAAGTTATTTTATCACTGTATTTCATAGTAGTTGACACTTCAGAAACTTGTGACGTAATAATATTGTATCCAATATGCATTTCCCTCACCTTTTGCTATTGTGGCGCAGTGCCGAGTGCTTTGCGAATGCTAGCTTGCCCGGGGTTCAATTCATTCCGCCCTTATTTTATTCGAGTTGGTATAGTTTGCATGTTGTTGTTATTCATGACTTATACTGATAGTCAGTCATGCATCACGAATGCTTCACGGATTGCTTCACGGATCAGAGCGCTGCTCGAACGCACGCTAGTAGCGCTTTCGTTCTCCGTGGCAACCAGGCGTGAGCCAATAAAAAGCCAAAACGTATTCCCTATCTGGCTTTTGATTGGCTGACGCCTGGTTGCCATGGAGAACGAAAGCGCGACTAGCGTGTGTCCGAGCAGCGCTCAGTTTGATCGGAAATGTCACAGAGCCTCCAAAAATGCCGCACTGATGTAAACAATGGTAGGGAAGGGCGAATTTGTCAATGACCTTCATGAAGTACACAAGGTACTTGTTTTGTATTTTTTCCAAACTTACAACTTTGAATTTGGGAATAATTTTATTTATTTCTTAAATTTAAATAAAATAATTTTAAAACCATAACGGTAGCCTAAGCAATTGTTGCTAACAAAATCAAAAGGTCATTATTTCCCTTTAAAGGGATATTGCCACCTCCGGAGGATTTCTAAAAAGCAACTGAAATGAATGGTGGGGATCAACAATCATGTATGCTCAAACTCAAACTTACTCCTGCAGCACATAAAGCAGTGTATCAGCAAAACATTTTGTATTCATTTCTGACTTCAAAACGTTGGTCCCAGCTGTGCTCAGTACTAGATTCATGATGGCATGTTGCAAACTGTGTTGGTATTAAGTTCAGACCGGGGCTGTGTTGGTATTAAGTTCAGACCGGATCTGTGTCAGTATTAAGCTCAGACCGGGGCTGTGTTGGTATTAAGTTCAGACCGGGGCTGTGTTGGTATTAAGTTCAGACCGGGGCTGTGTTGGTATTAAGTTCAGACCGGGGCTGTGTCAGTATTAAGCTCAGACCGGGGCTGTGTTGGTATTAAGTTCAGACCGGGGCTGTGTTGGTATTAAGTTCAGACCGGATCTGTGTCAGTATTAAGTTCAGACCGGGTCTGTGTCAGTATTAAGCTCAGACCGGGGCTGTGTCAGTATTAAGTTCAGACCGGGGCTGTGTTGGTATTAAGTTCAGACCAGGGCTGTGTTGGTATTAAGTTCAGACCGGGGCTGTGTTGGTATTAAGTTCAGACCGGGGCTGTGTCGGTATTAAGTTCAGACCGGGGCTGTGTTGGTATTAAGTTCAGACCGGGGCTGTGTTGGTATTAAGTTCAGACCGGGGGCTGTGTTGGTATTAAGTTCAGACCGGGATTGTGTTGGTATTAAGTTCAGACCGGGGCTGTGTTGGTATTAAGTTCAGACCGGGGCTGTGTTGGTATTAAGTTCAGACCGGGTCTGTGTTGGTATTAAGTTCAGACCAGGGCTGTGTTGGTATTAAGTTCAGACCGGGGCTGTGTTGGTATTAAGTTCAGACCGGGGCTGTGTCAGTATTAAGTTCAGACCGGGGCTGTGTTGGTATTAAGTTCAGACCGGGGCTGTGTTGGTATTAAGTTCAGACCGGGGCTGTGTCAGTATTAAGCTCAGACCGGGGCTGTGTTGGTATTAAGTTCAGACCGGGGCTGTGTTGGTATTAAGTTCAGACCGGGGCTGTGTTGGTATTAAGTTCAGACCGGGTCTGTGTTGGTATTAAGTGCAGACCGGGGCTGTGTTGGTATTAAGTTCAGACCGGGGCTGTGTCAGTATTAAGCTCAGACCGGGGCTGTGTTGGTATTAAGCTCAGACCGGGGCTGTGTTGGTATTAAGTTCAGACCGGGGCTGTGTTGGTATTAAGTTCAGACCGGATCTGTGTCAGTATTAAGTTCAGACCGGGTCTGTGTCAGTATTAAGTTCAGACCGGGGCTGTGTCAGTATTAAGTTCAGACCGGGGCTGTGTTGGTATTAAGTTCAGACCGGGGCTGTGTTGGTATTAAGCTCAGACCGGGGCTGTGTTGGTATTAAGTTCAGACCGGGGCTGTGTTGGTATTAAGTTCAGACCGGGGCTGTGTTGGTATTAAGTTCAGACCGGGGCTGTGTTGGTATTAAGTTCAGACCGGATCTGTGTCAGTATTAAGTTCAGACCGGGGCTGTGTTGGTATTAAGTTCAGACCGGGGCTGTGTTGGTATTAAGTTCAGACCGGGGCTGTGTTGGTATTAAGTTCAGACCGGGGCTGTGTTGGTATTAAGTTCAGACAGGGGCTGTGTTGGTATTAAGCTCAGACCGGGGCTGTGTTGGTATTAAGTTCAGACCGGGGCTGTGTTGGTATTAAGTTCAGACCGGGGCTGTGTCAGTATTAAGCTCAGACCGGGGCTGTGTCAGTATTAAGCTCAGACCGGGGCTGTGTCAGTATTAAGTTCAGACCGGGGCTGTGTCAGTATTAAGTTCAGACCAGGGCTGTGTTGGTATTAAGTTCAGACCGGGGCTGTGTCGGTATTAAGTTCAGACCGGGGCTGTGTCAGTATTAAGTTCAGACCGGGGCTGTGTCAGTATTAAGTTCAGACCGGGTCTGTGTTGGTATTGAGTTCAGACCGGGGCTGTGTTGGTATTAAGTTCAGACCGGGTCTGTGTCAGTATTAAGTTCAGACCGGGTCTGTGTCAGTATTAAGTTCAGACCGGGCCTGTGTCAGTATTAAGTTCAGACCGGGGCTGTGTTGGTATTAAGCTCAGACCAGGGCTGTGTTGGTATTAAGTTCAGACCGGGTCTGTGTCAGTATTAAGTTCAGACCGGGGCTGTGTTGGTATTAAGTTCAGACCGGGGCTGTGTCGGTATTAAGTTCAGACCGGGGCTGTGTTGGTATTAAGTTCAGACCGGGGCTGTGTTGGTATTAAGCTCAGACCGGGGCTGTGTTGGTATTAAGCTCAGACCGGGGCTGTGTTGGTATTAAGTTCAGACCGGGGCTGTGTTGGTATTAAGTTCAGACAGGGGCTGTGTTGGTATTAAGCTCAGACCGGGGCTGTGTTGGTATTAAGTTCAGACCGGGGCTGTGTTGGTATTAAGTTCAGACCGGGGCTGTGTTGGTATTAAGTTCAGACCGGGTCTGTGTCAGTATTAAGTTCAGACCGGGGCTGTGTTGGTATTAAGTTCAGACCGGGGCTGTGTTGGTATTAAGTTCAGACCGGGGCTGTGTTGGTATTAAGTTCAGACCGGGGCTGTGTCGGTATTAAGTTCAGACCGGGGCTGTGTTGGTATTAAGTTCAGACCGGGGCTGTGTCAGTATTAAGTTCAGACCGGGGCTGTGTCAGTATTAAGTTCAGACCGGGGCTGTGTCAGTATTAAGTTCAGACCGGGGCTGTGTTGGTATTAAGTTCAGACCGGGGCTGTGTTGGTATTAAGTTCAGACCGGGGCTGTGTTGGTATTAAGTTCAGACCGGGGTTGTGTCAGTATTAAGTTCAGACCGGGGCTGTGTCGGTATTAAGTTCAGACCGGGGCTGTGTCAGTATTAAGTTCAGACCGGGGCTGTGTTGGTATTAAGCTCAGACCGGGTCTGTGTCAGTATTAAGTTCAGACCGGGGCTGTGTCAGTATTAAGCTCAGACCGGGTCTGTGTCAGTATTAAGCTCAGACCGGGGCTGTGTTGGTATTAAGTTCAGACCGGGTCTGTGTCAGTATTAAGTTCAGACCGGGGCTGTGTTGGTATTAAGCTCAGACCGGGTCTGTGTCAGTATTAAGTTCAGACCGGGGCTGTGTCAGTATTAAGCTCAGACCGGGGCTGTGTTGGTATTAAGTTCAGACCGGGGCTGTGTTGGTATTAAGCTCAGACCGGGGCTGTGTTGGTATTAAGTTCAGACCGGGGCTGTGTTGGTATTAAGTTCAGACCGGGTCTGTGTCAGTATTAAGTTCAGACCGGGTCTGTGTCAGTATTAAGTTCAGACCGGGGCTGTGTCAGTATTAAGTTAAGACCGGATCTGTGTCAGTATTAAGTTCAGACCGGATCTGTGTCAGTATTAAGCTCAGACCGGGGCTGTGTTGGTATTAAGTTCAGACCGGGTCTGTGTCAGTATTAAGTTCAGACCGGGTCTGTGTCAGTATTAAGTTCAGACCGGGTCTGTGTCAGTATTAAGTTCAGACCGGGTCTGTGTCAGTATTAAGTTCAGACCGGGTCTGTGTTGGTATTAAGTTCAGACCGGGGCTGTGTTGGTATTAAGTTCAGACCGGGTCTGTGTCAGTATTAAGTTCAGACCGGGTCTGTGTCAGTATTAAGTTCAGACCGGGTCTGTGTCAGTATTAAGTTCAAACCGGGGCTGTGTTGGTATTAAGTTCAGACCGGGGCTGTGTTGGTATTAAGCTCAGACCGGGGCTGTGTTGGTATTAAGTTCAGACCGGGGCTGTGTTGGTATTAAGTTCAGACCGGGGCTGTGTTGGTATTAAGTTCAGACCGGGGCTGTGTCAGTATTAAGTTCAGACCGGGGCTGTGTTGGTATTAAGTTCAGACCGGGGCTGTGTTGGTATTAAGTTCAGACCGGGGCTGTGTTGGTATTAAGTTCAGACCGGGGCTGTGTTGGTATTAAGTTCAGACCGGGGCTGTGTCAGTATTAAGTTCAGACCGGGGCTGTGTTGGTATTAAGTTCAGACCGGGGCTGTGTTGGTATTAAGTTCAGACCGGGGCTGTGTTGGTATTAAGTTCAGACCGGGGCTGTGTTGGTATTATGCTCAGACCGGGGCTGTGTCAGTATTAAGTTCAGACCGGGGCTGTGTCAGTATTAAGTTCAGACCGGGTCTGTGTCAGTATTAAGTTCAGACCGGGGCTGTGTTGGTATTAAGTTCAGACCGGGTCTGTGTTGGTATTAAGTTCAGACCGGGGCTGTGTCGGTATTAAGCTCAGACCGGGGCTGTGTTGGTATTAAGTTCAGACCGGGGCTGTGTCAGTATTAAGTTCAGACCGGGGCTGTGTCAGTATTAAGTTCAGACCGGGTCTGTGTCAGTATTAAGTTCAGACCGGGGCTGTGTCAGTATTAAGTTCAGACCGGGGCTGTGTCAGTATTAAGTTCAGACCGGGGCTGTGTTGGTATTAAGTTCAGACCGGGGCTGTGTTGGTATTAAGTTCAGACCGGGGCTGTGTCAGTATTAAGCTCAGACCGGGTCTGTGTTGGTATTAAGTTCAGACCGGGGCTGTGTTGGTATTAAGTTCAGACCGGGGCTGTGTTGGTATTCAGCTCAGACCGGGGCTGTGTCGGTATTAAGTGCTCCGCTCCCAGGCTCGAACAATTGCGTTACCTGGCTGAGATGTCAATCTGACTGTATTTGTTGACTTAGTTGTGTTTGTACTCGGTAACAGCTTGCTTTGGCCGGCCGTCACTAGCACGATTGGATGGAACGCGCTGAGCTTGTTAGCAATGTAACGCAGAAACACAAACACTGGGCGCGTGCATCAGCTGGTTAGTACGAGGGTAGTGGATAATACGGCATTGAAGTATTTAAAGGTCGGTATTTATGTACTTGTGTGTCGATGTTCACTCCTTTAGCCATGCACGGCACTTCTGTACAGCACACTGCACGAAAAACGTCCTAAGCTGATATTTATCGGTATGATCCGTACAAGTATAAGCGGTGCCCACATGCGATATAAAAACACTCCTCCGCCCACCTCGTTCCTCTAGTATGATGACTGAATCGTGCCTGGTGCGCGGCACAATACCAAATTACCTCTCCATCGCTGGAGACTGGAGTTATCTGATGACCTGACCATCTGATAGTCTTCACCACTTCATCTTATTGTAACCACGCCCTCAACAGGCCTCCCACTCGTGACTTCTGGAACATTCCATTCACGGCTAGTGACATCATATACGGAGTCCTAAAACAAGCACTCACTGCCTCCGTCACGATTCTCATCAACCCGCTGTCGACATTCATGTCGGCGCAGTGGCTCAAATCGGTAATGGGCCATTAATGGTGCATGGGCCATTAGTTCAGAACAATGGTGATATGTTCCCGCCCCTGAATGGGTTTAAAGCAATTACTGCGGCTAAATTAGTCGTTAATTACTCAGCCAATCGCCAGTCGTGTTCATTCAAGGTCACTTGAATAAACAGTAGCGGATGGACACAACTAATGGGTTATCTTTTGCTTAAACTGTTTAGTTGCGACAATGGATGCGACAATGGATCTCAGCACGATATTGCAATGCTGCTATCAATTGCCGAAATACGAAATGTAATAATTTTACTCCAAACTGTATAATTTTATGTACAAGTTTGCGGGGGTGCGTGAGAAGGCGGGATGCCATCCCAACTTGATTTTTCGAGGGTAACTAGCATCGATCATGCGATTTCGATGACACTTTCAGCACTCCGTAGTTAAGCCTACTCTTAAAGTGTATTTGCACATGCTCGGAAAATGTAAAATATACGAGCCATGGCCATCACATGTGACGTGTGTAAGTTGTAACCCCAGTAGAGGTGGACCAGACGGTGGAACTGACCACGTCTCTCTGTCCACAGACCTGAAGAAGGCGTTCCACACTCCACCTCTTCCCGAATTGGTGGAGGAGGACCAGACGGTGGAACTCCGCTGCGTTCCTCCGGCCGGGGAACCATCTCCATCCGTCAGCTGGCTGAAGAACGGGATCACCATCGAGCCCAAGCTGAACCCCAACTACATCATCTCCAACGAGGGCAGCCTGCTGATAGTGGCGGCCAAGCTGTCCGACATGGCCAACTACAGCTGTGTGGCCGAGAACGTGGCCAACAGGAGAGCCAGCCAGCCGGCGCGGCTCACCGTCTACGGTATGTGGGCTTCTTTTAACTATCGCTTTTTATTATAATTCTGATCGAAACTTCCGAATGTTGCGACCGGTCAAGTCTTCCGGTCTCCTTGCATGGGTCGGCTTGAGAGACTCCGATGATATATGACCTTAACTGCGGCCTGCCACTGTGTCGTACAACGCCGATAGTCCGAACTTCTTTCCTTTTGATGGATTTGTTGCTTACGAACTATTAAGCAATGACTTTTACTTGGCCTTTGAACCTTGCCTTTCGATAGCACAATTCCAGTTCACTGTCTGAATTTAGAGTTGGAAGCTTTACGTGTTTGTAGGACTTAGTCCTCCCCGGCCTCTGATCTAAGCTGACCGTAGCCGTCGCCACCAACCGATACATCATGAGCACCTATACTGAATACAAAACACATGGCGGAATGAATGGCTATCATTCTATCGCAATATTCATGCAATATATACCACGTCATGCAGCCATTCAGAGCAAACCAGATAAATGCCACTGATTCTGTGTGCCAACAGTCCACCAATTCCTGATATTCCAATAGCCTCAACCAAACAAAGCTCGTGTTCCGACATCGCCTCCACAGTTGGCAATGAAGTTATCACTGGTGTTCTCAAAATAGGCTATCACTTCTGTAGGTGACTCAGTGATGAGTATACCACCAGTGATTCGGTGAGGGGTACTGGCCGGTTCTAACGCTCTAGAAAGCCTACCTGGCAGGCCCGCCGACATACGATACGACCAGGTCATAACCGCTGTCGCCTCCTAACACCGGATGTAACAGCTGATATAGCGAGAAGTCGGCTGACGACATGCAGTCAGCTGACTAGCAATGGAGCAGCTCGCATCCTATTATAGATGGCACACAATCCTACCGCCTCCATTCTCGGAAGTGCTGAGACACCGAAAGCGGGGTTCATATTGTTCAAATCTGCCGCCGCGGCTGAGGTGTGTTTATAGTTTATGCAGGCTTGAAAAAGAGCCTAGGCTACGAAGTGAGGACCGAAAATGGCCGACGCAGAATCAGGTGACAACAGCTGTGTTTTGTTACGTCTGGGAGATTGCTGGTCATTATAAGAACATTTCTAAAGGTCTTGATATCTGACAATATGTTAGGATTTTTTCCTCATTTCAAACTCACCTTTCATCGCGATGCAACTGATGTTTTGATTTACTTGATGCATGCAAGAATGACACGTCTGTTATCTGATTTGTTTGCCCTAAATTATCATTTGTGCTGTATTGTGTTTGCAGTGAACGGCGGCTGGTCCAGCTGGGGAGCTTGGTCCAGCTGCCAGCCTCCCTGCGGTCCCGGCCGGCGACAGAGGCTGCGCACCTGCGACAGTCCCCAGCCCCTGAACGGAGGCCGCCCGTGCCGCGGGCCCGGCCAGCAGACAGCCGACTGCAGCTCCCACTGTCCACGTGAGTGACAACAGAACATTCCGTGCTCTTACAACTGCTCACGTCATCGTGATTCATGAGGCTAATTTGGGCAGTTCCCGTCATGTTTCGCCCTGTAAAGACACACGTGTCCATTGTGGTTGCCTGCGCCAACATTTTCACCACATTTTGCCAACGTGTCTCATTGGCAGCAGTTGTTTCCTCCACCCCACTAGGGCCTCCATCCCACTAGGGCCGTGTTGTTTCCTCCACTCCACTAGGGCCGTGTTGTTTCCTCCACCCCACTAGGGCCGTGTTGGTGACTCTGACGTCACCAGCCATAGACTCGGTACTCAATCGACGGATGGCTATCGTACACCACGTGACCCGCCTCCGATCCTGGTACACAATCACGTGACCCGTCTCCGATCCTGGTACACAATCACGTGACCCGCCTCCGATCCTGGTACACAATCACGTGACCCGCCTCCGATCCTGGTACACAATCACGTGACCCGCCTCCGATCCTGGTACACAATCACGTGACCCGCCTCCGATCCTGGTACACAATCACGTGACCCGCCTCCGATCCTGGTACACAATCACGTGACCCGTCTCCGATCCTGGTACACAATCACGTGACCCGCCTCCGATCCTGGTACACAATCACGTGACCCGCCTCCGATCCTGGTACACAATCACGTGACCCGCCTCCGATCCTGGTACACAATCACGTGACCCGTCTCCGATCCTGGTACACAATCACGTGACCCGCCTCCGATCCTGGTACACAATCACGTGACCCGCCTCCGATCCTGGTACACAATCACGTGACCCGTCTCCGATCCTGGTACACAATCACGTGACCCGCCTCCGATCCTGGTACACATGGTCACGTGACCCGTCTCCGACCAGGCGCGTAACCACCACTGGGGTCACTGGGAATCAGTCCCCAGTAACATTTTCGGATTTTAACATTATGCCTATGAGCGTTGCATGGACAAAATCGACTTCAAAGTGCCTCCGTCCCCACCCACTTTCGGAAGGTGGTTACGCCTGTGTCTCCGACCGCTACACACGGTCACGTGACTCGCCTCCGGTAACGGCCTACGGTCACGTGATCCTTCGTTAGAGTGTCCGGTGGTGTTCATGTTTCCTGGAATAGAGCTGCATAATAGAACTGGTGAATAGCCTGGTTTGATGGCCATGGGAGAAACCTTATCATTGATTGGTCAGTGTATGACGTCATCTTTCTCTCCCCAGCGGTGGACGGCGGCTGGTCTCCGTTCGGTGATTGGTCGGCGTGTGACGTCACATGTCGTCAGAGCCGCCAGCGGACGTGCTCCGCCCCCGCCCCCGCCCAGGGTGGGCGGCGCTGCTCAGGAGCCGACAGAGAGCACCGCAACTGCTCCAAAGCAGATTGTGAGACTGAGGCTGGTCTGGTATAGGCATTGTACTGAACCAGCACCACGGCATGAGATTCCTGTAAAATTACAGCTGGGACCTTCGTTTCTGGTTTCGCTTTAGTTTATTGACGCTGCCCTCAATCAATTGGTAATCCGCTATATTTAACTTACATGAAGCGTTACGTCTTCATCTGCATTCAGAAAACCTCGAGAGATGTTATTTCAGATAGTGCTAACCTCCAGTGAGCTATTTGGTGATCAGTCAATAACATCTGGGCTTCATTGTCAATGGATTCTCTCCCAGAGTCAGTCAGAAGCTTAGGTTCCGTGACGCTAGGAATGGTGGTATGAGAACTGTTCCATCCCAGAAATGTACGTCTAATATGCTTCGGAATCAAGTTATGGGGAGCAAGGTCTGAAACTTGTGTTATCGTGGATGTACAGGGGCGGCTCTCCAATGTAGGCAAGGTAGGCAATGCCCACCCAGTTCGGTAGCCTTCTTCCGATACCTATCTTCCCTTCTTTTCATTTTATTTTTTATTTTTTTATTGATTAATATGGTTTGCTGCAATCGGAATGGTCATATCTTGGTGCAAATTTTCCAAATTTTCCAAGAAAATTTCCTTCGAAACCATAAATTAAAGCAAATGTAAGAAAACCCTTGCCTAAGCTTGCCTACCTCGTCCTACTAGATTCTCGACCAGCCTGTGTACAAATCTATTGGGTCCTGCAGTATAAAATTTCTGTAAGGTAGGCAAATTTATAGAAAATCGAGAACACACCTTTTTAAGCGCAAAAACTTCATAAAATAAATATGACTGCAATACCAATTATTATTTTAGGCTCGTAGTAGCTTGCCACATATAGGTTCAATTATTATTTCTTTTGAGAAAAAAAAATATTATTATTCAACGACGATGATATTCCATATTCCAACGACAATAACCGCCATCTAGGTATCATTTTAAGAACTGCAGCTTAGTCACCTACATAATCGTCTCGCGGTTTTGTGACGTCACGAACTTGAATACTGCTGTCAGTTGCGTTCCGTGACGTTCTTCGTGTTGCTCATAGTGAGAGCTAACGCCAAAAACGAAACAAGGTCTTGCATCAACTAGCGGATATTTCGTTGTATTTGCGTCCTGTCCTACCTGGCCCTGAAGTGGACGGTGCTCGTTCGCTCTTTGCCAATCCACGTGTGTTACTGCTGTAGGTATGGTAATAACATTGGCCTGTTGGGTACGTTTGTATGACAATGCTGCCTTGCCTACCGAGGGCTCAGTCCTGTCCCGTCCTCTCAAGGGCTCGGCGCCGCTCCTGTGAATGTATTGAAACATTTTCTTGGTCGATATTGGAGGATCCTTAACCCCTGACATAATTTATCCAAGGAATATATATCAGCACACATTTTGCTGTTTGCGTTGCATAAATATTTTCCCAATGCACATATAGTGCTATTAAATTTTACTCTCTCTTTCTTGCCGTTTTCAGATCCCCTTGCATTTTCCCATGAACTTGATGTGACTATTTTTCAGGTGCGCTAGCCGTGCTTCAGCAGCATCCAGCCTCCGACCAGGGTAAGTGCATGAGTACAGCGGGGCGGCTAGCAGAGACAGCTATCAGCTGATGACAGCTTCCGCCCTTATAAAACCGTGTCGGACCATTCGTCATAGGTGATTGACAGCTGTCACCACTTGGGATAACGTCAGTACTGGGACAGACGGGTCTGATAGGTCGGTCGGCTGTGGGGGAAAGTGAGAAGCGAGGGGACACGTGACTTTACCTGTGTTGACGTGTTGTGTGTTGACGTGTTGTGTGTTGACGTGTTGTGTGTTGCTGTGTTGTGTTTCAGCTGCCCGGGCGCTGGCCAGGTCCGATGTGGCCCTGTGCTGACGTGTTGTGTGTTGTGTTTCAGCTGCCCGGGCGGTGGCCAGGTCCGATGTGGCCCTGTATGTGGGCCTGGCCGTGGCTCTGCTCGTGTTCCCGATGATAGCCCTGCTGGCTCTGAAGCTGTACCGCAGGAAAGGACGGGGACAGAGCATGTACGGCCTGACAGAGAGAGGTAAGGGCGTGGAAAGAGACATTGGGAAAGGGAAAGAGGAGGGAGGTGAATTGAAGAATAGTGAAAAATGCGTACCACAGTGAATCATATTTGGGAATAAAACACCTCTGATCTGATACTTTGCTGAATATCGCATTATTATGGCAAAAGTAAACATATTGGCTACGTACAAAATAAATAATGAATTTATGTCGTCATTCTTGCAACCAAACCCGCATGTTTTTCGCCAGATTGCGAGTCAAAGTACTATGTCAATACCAAGAAGCAGCTGAGCTACACTCCTGACCTGACCTCGAACGTGACCTCTAGCCTGGGTTCAACTCCGCCGAGCCGTGTCACAGACTATGGTTATAACAGACTGGACAGCAGCTATAGAAAACCAGGTAAGGATATAACGATATATCGAACACAAAACAGGCAGCGACATACTGACAGCTCGGGAACAGCAAAGAAGGATTGATGCTTGTAAGTGAAATTTAGCTAATTGGACATTGCAATTATTTGACCTGGGGGTTCATCAATGAAATATACTCATTAATATTAACCCTCGCCCCACGGTAGCTTTTTTCACCTTCGCCCTACGGGGGGGGGGGGGGGCGACAGCCCCTGTTAACTTCCAAACCAAGCAACTTAGAGCAATGCGGTAAGAACCAGCATGTTGCCTGTCATTAGATAAATCTAACAGTATGCGATTTTAAGGTTTCAGGTCAACGGATGACCTTCCAGGTCAAGTGAATGACCTCGGATTTACCACGTCCAGAACAGCGAGTTTGCTCTTCAGAAAACCTCAAAATTAAAAATTGATAAATGTTCATGTTCCTAGACCAGTTTTGGCTCAGAAATAGAGAAAAGGTAATTATTTGTTCGTATTTTGTCAAAAAAGTCAAAAAAAGTTATTAAAAAAATGACGTCATCAGTTTCTTACACTTAGGGAGCAATCACTCAGTCAAAATGAAGATATTGCTTTGAAATTTGGTATGGGTATTTCCCATACCCAGTTCTTTCACATATATTCCGGTTTTTCTAACATCTTTGCAAATTTTGATTGTGTGGGGATTTTTCCCCCAAAAATCAGTTTTTTATTTTTATTTTAGGGTCAAAAACCCAAAATTTTGAAAATCCGAGATTGCCATTTTAAAGAAAATGCCATTTTGTATCTTTGGTGAATTGCGTTTGCAATTTCCTTTCAAACTCTGTTTTCTACCATTTTTCAAATATTTATCGTTTTTCCACCAACATGACATCAAAACATGACTATCTCCCAAACTACTTAACCAATTTCAATTACATTTTACAGTTTAGGTATAATTGTTGTAAGCTCAGCTACCGAAAATTTCAGCAAGATGCGCTGCATGTGTAAAAAGTTATTCAATAAAAAAAACTCCAGGGGGGGGGGGGCTGTCAGCCCCCCCCCCCCCTCCGTAGGGCGAGGGTTAACGGAACAGCTTGTGTGAAATAGGCATTGAAACATGATTGACACATGTCACATTTGATATTGTATGTGGTCCTCGCATTTCATGTCCTTTTTATCTTGCGATAGCGTTATTATAGTGAGTAACATCTGTATACATTATTGGAGTTTCTCACATACAAAATTGTTTAAATGTTGCTACTCCTAAATGAATGTGAATATGTCAGCTTTTCACCATGTGCTCGTGAAAGTGTTGAGAAGAAATTAAGTCGATTTTTAACAAGAACGTCATGAACGGAAATTCATGGGGCAACACACGAAACAAATCAGGACAGCCACTTGTCCAGAGGCCGGGTTTATCTGGTTTGCCGGCTGGCCTTGGGGTCTCCGGTCTCCGTGATTGGTTGCTCAATGGCGGCGAACATCTTCGTATATCTTCGTATATCTTCGTTTATCCATTATTAAAGGGAATAGTTCACCTTTAACATGGGGTTTTGAACTGAGATAGCAGATTCGTAGAGCAGATCGAAAAACGGGTTGTGGTAAAATAATTACCTCGCTACGCTTAGTAATTTCGACACAGGACTAGTGGGCCTTTTTAGAAGAAGTAGTTTAATTTCCCCGAAACTTGTTTCGGATCCTCACAACGGTTGTTTACGTTACAAGCAGCCTGCGTATATATGCCTAAAGTCCGTCGTTATTGTGTGCAATAGTTTCCATATCCAAGCCACTGGCGGATCTAGGGCCCGAGAATGGAGGAGGGCTAAAATTTCGCTCCGCTTCAGCAGCGAAAGTTGTTGACCGGGGGGGGAGTCGGGTCGTCAACACGAAAAATCGTTGAGCGGGGGGGGGGGGGGGGGGGGGGGGGGGGGGGGGGAGGAGGGGAGGGGAGGGGAGGGGAGGTAGTGGTGTCGGGCTCTCAAAGTAAGTCATTGACCGGGGGGATTTTTTTTCTTCCTAATTATCACTTCTTACAGCCAATGCAGGAACACGCGGGGCGGGGGACATTCTTGTATTGAATTCCCGCCATGCTCCTGTGTGTGTGTGTGTGTGTGTGTGTGTGGGGTGGGGGGGGGGGGGGTATTTGCCCCTAATGCCCCCATTCCTCTGGATTCGCCAGTGGTAAAAACCAGACAAACCCAATTTTACCTCTTCTGTCGCTTTCAAACATTTTGTTTGTATACCTGAGTTCATGCTGAGTCTGATCTTGACTAGTTGGAAATGCTCAAAATTGTGGGACCTCTACTCATATCACCCATACAATGCACTGAAAACATTTGCACCCTGGTACTGCGAGTTAGCCCGCCTAACGCAGATATTTCGGTCGGATTATCTGCTGTGTAAGTGTTAATGCCACCGGGTAAAATTATTACCCGTTAGCTTACCCGCATTTATCCGACCAACTCGTTATTAGCGGCACCTTCACCCGCATCTTGCGGGATAGCTGCCTGCCGCACTCGGGTAAAATATTTACCCGGCATGCGCGGTTTCAGCTACCCTTCACCAACGGTGCCCAGCACTCGCCAGCAGCGGGTGCATTTGGAGCCGCACCCGATTATATTGGGTACACGCTTAGCGCGGGTGCCGCGTCACACTTGCCCGCTGTAAGCGGTCACGGTAACTCGATGCATGCGTGTTTTTTAACACGTCTTACGCGGGTTACCTTCAACGGTCAAAATATGGAAATCGCGCGCTTAGGTGTTGCCATGGTGACTGTCGCAAATCACAACGGTCGGTCGCAACGGTCGCAACATCGCGAGTGCGGCGGTGGAGGCGCAGGGTGTTTCTCGGAGAGTGATATCGTGTCTGGAGGTAGGTTTTGGAAATATTTTTAGTTACATTATGTTGTGTATGTTATTAGATATAAGGAAGTGTTTTTGTAAATCGATTGATGAAACCTATATAGAATGAGCATAATCCGTTTGAGTTGACATGCATTCAGCTGCGCTCCTTGGCCTGCAGGATGTAGCTATAACTATTGGGCAATGGACATGCATATGTAGGTACCTGGTTCCTGTATTCAGATCATTATATATTGTAATTGTATTTGATTGTGCAGAATATGAAGCTTTGTTGGAACAGGATATCTTGATAATATATTCACACTCTTTAATATATTCACACTCTTACCTTAAAGGGACTATATCCCACCTTAACATTATATTTTAGTTGAGATAGCCATTTTGATGGATTGGCATTGAAATTAAGTATGGTACACTGATAAAAATGTCTACTCCCCAAACTTTTGCGACTCAAACTACTCGACAAAGGGGAGTCTCAAAGGTGGTCAAAACGGGAATCACTTCTTTTTCGAGTCAGCGAATGCTGAGTTAAACGATCGACGACTCTGCGGTAAATGCAGAGTAATACGACTAGCATTATCAGGGTCACCAGCACGCATTGGGTCGGTGCACTATTCTGCGGCAATTATTTTGACCCGTCAATCTTGGGAGGTGCTTGCAGCATTAAGCAACCCGGTAAAATCGGGTAAAATCAGCTGGTTATGGTGTTTCCCGCCCATTTCTGCTGCGGTTGAGACTGAGTCGCATGGCTCGTGGTGCGTTCGCCACATACGTCTCCTGATTGTTGTATCTGCATGGCTGTGTGATGTGATGTGACGCTCGCTAGAAACACTGAATGTTGAGGTGAGTTAATATCTTCATATTCTGATTGATATGAAGTTGTACAAAATGCTGCATTTGTCGTGTGACGTGATGTGTTGATAACCGTTTGGTGGAGTTCCATCTTCAGTTGATGCGGTCATAGCCCCACAAACTTTGAGTTTGCTCCACCAACTTTGGCCAGATTTGATGGTATTTTAACATTAGCCAGCCATCCATTTGTAGACCCTCTAATATGACTCAATATGCCACACAATTTTCTGAAAATCGACCCATTTTAATAAGCTGTGCCATTGGAATTGGGTTTGTCAGAAAGTACCTACCTATCACACTATAGGTAGAACCGTCCCTGCTGCACAGTATCTTCCATGATGTCGCTGAGGGCATACTTATTATCTGGCATAGCAAGCTAAATATATGGAACACTACTTCGCAAGTGACATACATGTAAAGTACATCACCACTAATGTATGTTAGACAGTATCAAGTCTCATATTAATGACAAGAAAACTCAGGGATCCAAAAAGTAATGCTGCTGTGACATCACCGGGGCATTTATTGAACAGCTTATAGGCATTGGAATGACAACAGCCTGGGTTCAACTGGGCTTCCATTGGTTCAGAACTACAGATGGAACAATAAGTGGCAATGGTGGTAGGTTTCAGAATGACAAGGCAGGAGTGTAGGAACATGGCAAAAATTTGGTAATAGTTCAGTCATTCACCTCCCTGGTTAATAGTGTTCTTGAGGTCCCTAATAAAAGCAGAGAGTATTATTACGACAGACAGGAATGTGTACCAGTAATACCAAAGCTATGATGTCACCAAAAACAATACATAATCAAACCTGACCTAACCTTTACAGCAACTACAGTCGCAGGGACCCATGTTTAGAACGCTCTGTTCGCTGTGCTGCAGAACCTACAGGGGGCCGAAGGGGCTGTCCCCCTGCACCCCTCCCCCAGACTATCTTGTAGACAGTCAAAGATAACCCACTTTTCAGTCTGTTGTAATGTTAGTGTCAGCTGACTATTCTTATTCCATTAGGGACTTAAAGAACACCATAAACTGGGGAGGGGAATTACTGAACTAATACTAAATGTACCTACAGCACATGTTAAGGTGTGACTGATGGTAATAATATTTTGGTGCATTCTTCATTGGGAGAATTTGTCCTGATCTTAATACGGAGCATATAGGAGTCAAATAGTTGAACATCCTGATTAGTGATGACCTTACCCTACCTTATCTTATGGACACTTGCTTACTTCAAAATTAGATTAGATACATACTTTACAGAAAAGGGATTAGTTCATAAATACTCATAGGATTAGGCTTCTTTTAGGCAGCTGGCAGGTAGAGTAAGGTGATATGAGGGGCGAGATTCGTGGAGAAGGGGTGGGGGTGCAATCTTGGATGGGCCTGAGAGGCTCTTTGTTGCACTTTTCTTTTATGTTTTTATTGTTATCAGGATATAAGACCCAATGGCTTCAAAATTAATTGATTGCTTTAATTGAGTGATTGCTTTGCCTCATTGGATAATAACGGGTGACACAATCACGTGATGTGAATGAACTTTGTATATTTTGTGTCATTCATCTCATATTTTTAAAGACCAACTGAAGAAGTTATAGAAATGTGTCTTGGTCATTAATAAATTAATATGAGGAGTTGACTGTTTTTTTTTTATAAAATAGGCCAGTGTTAGCGATCATAAACATATTCTGAATTAAAGCATAGGGTTCTACTTTCCTGTGCTGAGAAATCTGCAAAGCAATATATATTCCCTAATATGTTTTTGTCAAAACGTAGACAGTATGGTCAAGGTCTGTATAAATAGCCCCCAGTCAGTCAGCCCCAACCAGTAACGGTTGGCAGCACTCGGGCGTTAACAACCTACTACACCATAGGGTTCCCATGTTAAATCGATGATTTTCAGACTAAGCTGTCTCATAACCTATGGTATATATTTGAAATCCGACTTCAGGACCAGATAGCTACACGCCTAGGCTACAACTTTTTTATTTACCCTTTTGAGATATTCTGGGCGTAAAGTGGCTAAATGGGCTTGGGGTTAAAAAACGTCGGAACTACCGCTGACCGCTTCCAAATACTACTACTGGTACTGAAATATACACTACTTCGACAACTACTTCGTAGGGTATTAATAATGACCGCTTCCAAATGCTACTACAGGAACTGAAATATACACTACTTCGACTACTACTTCGTGTATTTGCTGGAGTTGAATTAAATAAATAAAGATTTAATCTATGAAAATACAAGTTATTGATAGTAAACAATACCTTTAATTTATAATAGACAAAACAATTCCCAGAAAAAACTATATCTTGTCTATTTCATTTGGGCATTACATTTTGTACTGTTCTACCCGTTCTATTACCCTGGTTGCAGTGAAACAATATTTTCCCTTGGCTTACATTCTGTGCTTGCGTAACTGGCGCACATGAAACAAATGTCATATTGTATAATGCATTTTATAATGGAAATTCGCATCAGATGGGATGAAGAGTTGCAGGGTTAGCACTTAGCTGGGGCTTGGAAACATTATAATACAAACTTTTTCTGTTCCATGTCCAATGTCCATGCATATTCTTTGCCAAGAACATTAGCATAGGCGTACACTGCATAAGTAGGTGAGAACCTTTGAGGCTATGAAGGTATATTTTGATATATGAAAGGCCCAAAGCTCTGATCAGGACCAGCCTGAAATATATGTTTTGGTTGATACTGTGTTCCACCTTACCTTGCCTTACCTTACAATATACAGAATTTAGAGGCCACTTGTTGGTTGATTTTGGCATGTTGCGTTCTGATAGGGGTGGTACCACAGTGCGTGGCACATGGAAATGTCAAAATGAACCGAAATCATTCTTGATCAAAAATTGCATTATTAATTTAAGCATTAATTTATACGATGAAGCATGCAGCGCTCAGGATGTACTCCCTTTTGGCGAATGTGAGAAAGGAGATCATGAACAATTCAATACAACTTAATTTAGCTTTACCAGAGACCTCCTCAGTCATTGCCCAAAAAGGTGTTTTACTGGTGAGATCATAGTTGGCAAAGTTGCTGTTTGCTGGTATACATTTAGTACTCTTTTGTACTTTTAAAAAAAAAATTGTACTCTGAAAAGGGAAAATAAACAATCAAATCAAATATGATTAATAATCATATTTTATTTGATTCAGTCAACTGGATCAAGCACTAGAAACCTCAAGCCCTCAATCAGAATACAAAAGAGTACACAATGTTTACCAGCAAACAGCAACTTTGCCAACCATGGGTGAGATATAATAGGTATATACTATATAGGTGTTTAATATTATCAATGGTATTCAGATTTCAGTCATACAACATTGTAACCTTACATAATTTTGTTTGCAATATGTTTAACAAAAAGGTATGTTGAATGTTGTGTGTTGCTGTATGTATATTTTATATATTTAACTGTTGAAAGGACTTTGATAGGTGCTTTAGGGAAAAAGTTATGATGCCCGATATTTGACCTTGTGGGCACTCTTTGACCTGAGGTCAGGCAAATGATTGACCTCCAAGACATACTTTCAGGTTTTGAATACACTCCTAGACACCAACATTTTGTATAAGTTTGAACACATCTGTACCACTCTACACCTTCAAAACTCAGCTGTAAACAATGCGCTCTGGATGCACAGCCGCCGGTCCACTTGGTAGCAGTTGATCATCAACTGTCATCTACAATAGCTTCAATTGTGGTGCTCCATTAAAAAATCCAGTGTCCCAAAATTTCATTTTTGCTTGGGTGTCTGAGGAAAATTCTGGCCAAAAAAGACCATGAGAGTGGAAAATTATGAAGAAAATGGTACAATATTGATATCTGTTCTGAATATGAAAAGCAGAGTAGTTTTTGTTGAAATCAAGTACTTTTAGACTAGTCAATACCTTTTTATGTCGGAATCAATATCACAATTCATAATTTGGGAGTGGAAATTCACTCCTAAAATAGGGAGTAAGAATGGAAAATTATTGACATTTGGGTGTCATTTCCCACCCAAATCGACACATTTTGGGACACTGCAAAATCTGATCCTTCATTGGTATGATTGTATCTGACAAAGTTGGGACCTGTCTGTACCATTATTGATAGAAGTTATGTTTTATCAGCAATGTTTCTGCCTAGTCATGACATCATGATCAAATTACGTTCTGATCATTTATTATAAATGTAATGCTGCATTATTATTTTTGTAATGCTTTTAAAATGATTTTGCTGTAGCATTACCCTAATACTGATACCCTATATATGTAAGAGTCCCACTGCCATTAATCAAAAGGATGTTCTTTGTGATGCAGAGTGTGAATGGAGCCTCAAATGTTTTTAGACATTTAGCTTATAAATAAATCCGATAGGGTAACGATTTGGTGTTCAAACATTCAGACTCAGTTCAGACTCAAAGTTGTCATGCCATCCGAATAGAAGATACTGACACATGGTGCTTTAGTGCAACTCTATTGTTACGAGCGAGCGTGAAGTATTCGCGAGTCCTCACTGAAAACAGGATTTTTATCACATACCGACCGTAACGCTTTTGAGGAGCTTATATCTTTGGAATCCTGCATCCGATTGACAAGCGGTATTCGCCATCTGATAGCCCATTCAATCAATTATGTTATTGTGGTGCCAGTCCGCGGCGATTAAAGGTCACCGCCGGAGTCAGCCGCGCCTGAACGACGGACGGCATAACGGCCAGGGGTTCGCTCTCCTACCGGCCGCACGGTATAACAATGTTCAGCCGGGCGCCGGTCAAACTGCAGTAAACAAAAACAAAATGTATCACGCCGAAGTATTTCGTATATTTTTAGGTATACAAGGTTTGGTGTGGTTACCATTTGTGACGAGTCCTGTGTATGCTTTCAGAAAAGTCAGCTGAAGCGCTGACGCGGCTGTTCCGCTGCGACTTCGGAAACATCGTTGGCCCAGACACCAGCACTGATGCGCCACGTATACTGAACGGTGCGGTAAAAGTGGGGGGGGGGGGGGGGGAGCTGTTCGAAGTCACTGACCGTTCAAGAAGCTCCCTCCTATGGGGCGCCGTCGTGCTGATTTTTAACCAGAAGTGCAGTGGGCCAGAGGGGCATCTGGGAAACTTCCTGATGAACCGTATCTTCGGCTACACGGAGGTGGTAAAGGTACCTCGCGTACTCAAACCTGTGGTGGATCTTCTCACCCAGTGAAGGTGGCGGCTGGCGCGGACACGGTGCCGCTGACTCGCGGAGGCCGGCGCTGGCGTGGACATGGTGTCGCGGATTCGCGGCGGCCGGCGCTGGTGTGGACATGGTGCCACTGACTCGCGGAGGCCGGTGCTGGTGTGGACATGGTGCCGCTGACTCGCGGCGGCCGGTGCTGATGTGGACATGGTGCCGCTGACTCGCGGCGGCCGGCGCTGGTGTGGACATGGTGCCGCGGACTCGCGGCGGCCGGTGCTGGTGTGGACATGGTGCCGCTGACTCGCGGCGGCCGGCGCTGGTGTGGACATTTTGAGGCCGGTGCTGGTGTGGACATGGTGCCGCTGACTCGTGGTAGCCGGCGCTGGTGTGGACATGGTGTCACTGACTCGCGGAGGCCGGTGCTGGTGGGGACATGGTGCCGCTGACTCGCGGCGGCCGGCGCTGGTGTGGACATTTTGAGGCCGGTGCTGGTGTGGACATGGTGCCACTGACTCGCGGAGGCCGGTGCTGGTGTGGACATGGTGCTGCTGACTCGCGGCGGCCGGCGCTGGTGTGGACATGGTGCCACTGACTCGCGGAGGCCGGTGCTGGTGTGGACATGGTGCCACTGACTCGCGGAGGCCGGCTCTTGTGCGGACATGTTGCCGCGGACTTGCTGTTGGTGGTGATTCAGATCCAGATAATACATACATTAATACTTGTTGGTATTTTGCAGCCGGCTTGCTGAGCAACGCGTGACATGTTTTATCACATTATGGTTGATCCACTGACCACTCGTGTAACTACTAACGTTCTCGCCGCCACCTACAAGCCGGCGAGGCAGGACCAGTACAGGCTGTTACTGGGAATCGAACACACGACCTTCAGATAATAGCGAATCACCCGACTCCCAGAAGAATAGTCAAATACCGGATACAATTCCGAGGCATTCCGTCTATGACCCGCCAGATCGGAGTTCGCATACACTTATTTTAAGAGTTCGAGAATGAAGTCGCATTTTCCGCGTATTCTGACCCACATGGTCGGGGTCGCTGCACTCTAATTAAAGGGGTTCGTGAGGAGAACCACTTTCCCGAGTTAACTGACCCACGTGGTCGGAGTCGACGTACTCTCATTTTCCACATTACTGATTTTACCCGCCTTTTCGAAGTCAGCGTACTCGCGAATTGAGAGTAAGCGAAGCGAGTCATATTTTACTGCGTCGTCTGACCCCAGGACCAATCGGACATTCTGACACGGTAATCTGACTCGATAAAGAAGAGTAAATTCGCCATTGAAGGGTCAAAATTTGTATCAGTGTAGCAGTTAAAACAACCACAATGATCTAATCAAAAAGATATTCGAGTTTGATTTTGACATCTGTAAAAAATAAGGCCCATGTGTATTTGAATAGGGCCTCTAAACCGACAGCGTCGTCTCTCTTTACCCAACTGGAAATAATAGTCGACTTGTTTTAAGGTCAGCCTTGGAATATTTTCGTCTTTCATTTATCGATCCCCGGGTGGTTCGCAATCTAGAGGCTAGCACTATCAGCTGGAGTTGATGCAGCAGTTGGCCGCCAGGGAAGTGGTTGACCCAGCAAATGCGGATTGGTTACCTATTTTGTGTGGGTTGTAGTATCCTATGCCAGCAGGTAAACCCTGCTGCCAGCGGGTACCCCTTCCCACCACCTAATTTGACACTGGCTGAGCGTGTAGCCATACCCGTATACATCGGGTATGCAACCCGCATACGGCGGGTATACACGTGCATTGCGGGTTAAATACACGCTTTGCGCGAGCTGTAGTACCCTATGGCAGCGGGTAAAACCGCTGCCAGCGGATATACCTACCCACCACCTAATTTGACACTCGCTGAGCGAGTAGCCATACCCGTATACATCGGGTATGTAACCCGCATACGGCGGGTATACACGTGCATTGCGGGTTAAATACACGCTTTGCGCGGGTTGTAGTACTCTATGGCAGCGGGTAAAACCGCTGCCAGAGGATATACCTACCCACCACCTAATTTGACACTCGCTGAGCGAGTAGCCATACCCGTATACATCGGGTATGTAACCCGCATACGGCGGGTATACACGTGCATTGCGGGTTAAATACACGCTTTGCGCGGGTTGTAGTACCCTATGGCAGCGGGTAAAACCTGCTGCCAGCGGATATACCTACCCACCACCTAATTTGACACTCGCTGAGCGAGTAGCCATACCCGTATATATCGGGTATCTAACCCGCACACGGCGGGTATGCACGTGCAGCGCGGGTTAAATACCCGCTTTGCGCGGGTTCCAATACCCTACAACAGAGAATAAACCCGCTGCCAGCGGGTACCCCTACCCACCACCTAATTTGACACCCTGTCAGCGGGTAACTATACCCGCATATCACGGGTATATAACTCGCACACGGCGGATATAACACGCGCATTGCGGGTTGAATACCCGCTGTGTCAGAGTTGGCTGACCGCTATTTGCGGGTTAGCTAACACGCCGTTTGCGGGTAAAACGCACCCGCTGGCTGGGTGTCAAATTAGGTGGTGGGTAGGGGTACCCGCTGGCAGCGGGTTTTACTCGCTTTACGCGGGTGCAAATGTTTCAGTGTGCACCGGGATAAGTACCTAAGCATGGTGCAAAATGGGTGCCAGATTTAAAATTGGTACCTGAAATTACTCGAGTCTGGATGTGACCTGAGGCCAAAGTAGCCATCCCAAGCTATAGTAATTTTAAAATAACCATGACAATGAAAAATATTAACTTTACCTACAAATTCACAAAGTGTGAATTTTATTTGGCTACATGTTTACAGGGAAAAGGAAAACAACGATACCCAAGTCCGAGTCACAATTCCTCAAATACTGTCGAAATGCGTTCCACGCACGCTATTCAGCGCTATAAACTTTGGCGCCAAAACGCGGCGTTTTTGAACTTACGTTGGTTGCAGGAATCGCTCCAGATCGCAAATAGCGCCAGACCGGCCACGCATATTGGGAAATGTCGAATATAAAGTCAAGGCCCATCATACTTAGGGACAGCGGCGTACCGAGTATCAACTATCAGGTCATGCAGGTCATGACCTGGTCCTTTGGATCCGAGGCGCCCATGCAAAGCTGGCGTCCCTCCGATCAGTCACGACGCCCCTCTGGCCAGTACGGCACCACTCCGGCCAGTGAGGATGCTCCCCCGGCCAGTGACGACTTTTTTTTGTGGCCAGTGACGGTGCCCCCGGCCAGTGAGGGCGTCCCCTGCCATAGACGGCGCCTCTCCGGCCCGTGACAGCGGCCCTCCGGCCAGTGACCACGCCCCTCCGGCGAGTGACGGCGCCTCTCCGGCTAGTGACGGCGCCCCTCCGGCGAGTGACGGCGCCCCTCCGACTAGTGACTGCCCCTCTTTGGCAAGTGACGGTGCCCCTCCGGCCAGTGACTCTCCTTCCGCACAGTGCGAAAGGAGAGTTTACAAGAACCCTGGCAAATTTCGCCAATATTGGTGGCGGCCCTGTCGATCGGGTGGCGCCCCTCAAGGCAATAACCTGGTTCTTTGTGAATTTCTGCGTACGCCACTGCTTAGGGAGTCATAAGTCAGTCAACGCTCAAGATATTACTTTCACATTTGGTTTTGGCATCGTCCATACTTGGTTCTCCAATATATATTCCGGCCTTTTCATATGATTTGATATTTTATATGCGATTTTATGAAGAAAAACAAATTGGAGAAAGATAAAAAGTCCACCAAATCAAAATTTCCAAACATGTTCAAAAACTGCTACTTTCGCGCCACTTTCTCTATCCCTACTGCTACCAAAACCGGAATATATATTGGAGAACGAAGTATAGACAATACCCACACGAATTTCAAAGCAATATCTTTAGTTTTGGCTGACTTATGGCTACTTAAGTATGATGGGTCTGGATTTTGTATTCGACATTTCTAAATATGCACGCGCCATTTTCCCTCCTGCTACCAAAATTCTTCAAAATAGAGGAAACACGAACGAGAAAAAAAAATCACGAGCTGCATGATTTGGGGTCAGCAGCTATAGTATGGTAAAGAGAGGTATGATTCAACCAAATCACTGCTCATGCTCACTGCGGAGAAGCAAGCTGCCCCATTTCAGGCTGCATTTGTGCTGCCCCAAGTACATGTTTGAGCCTGTGGTAATGCAGAGCCGCATCACATTTTGTCCCTTTCCTATAGGAACCAAACCTTGCGAAACATATTTTTACTATGCTAGGATTACATTTAGGCTTACAAGAACCTTGTCAGTCAGCATCTCCTTTTTTATTTTTCTATTTGATGCCCTTTTCCCTTTATTACAGGCCCTCAGCTTTTATAGTAAATTCCAACTTTGGTTAGGTAAGGTAAGGTTATGCATAATTTATAAGCCTCCATATGGCATTTTTGCATGTCTTATAGGTGACAGGCACATAATGACCCAAAATTCCGGATTCAGAAATCCACCACTGTCCCATTATTATTTCTGCAAAAATGATAGGGCTACGCTACCACCAGAAATTATAATAATAATCATTTATTTCATACCTGCTCGGTACATATCTGGAAATCAATCCATAGCTACACAAAGAAGAACATTGGGATTTTTTTCTTCATACTGAACCTAATTACCCTACTTAACTTAATACAAGTAGACGTATTCCACACAACATAGGTACCTATACAAGGAAGTTCACTCACTGCGCTCCAGCAGACAGCAGGAGACCAAAGGCTGCGACACTGCGTATAAAATTATAACTTACGTTGGTTGTGAATCACTCAAAATAGCGTCAGACGCGCCACTTTTCCCTATCCCTACTGCTACCAAACAGCTACCAAATGAAGGAAACACAAACGAGGCGAGAACAAAATTGCAATTTTTTTTTCGCAGGCAGTACCCATTTTTCATCGCCAGTTTCAGCGATTTTTTTTTTTGGGGGGGGGGGCCTATTTCTATTGCCGCCCCTGTCGAACTTGGAATGGGGGGGGGGCTTTAGCCCCTGCCGCCGCCCCCCTGGATCCGCCAGTGATCCAAGCTACCATATGCATTACGTCATAATCGTCATGAACGTTTTATGGCCATGAAGGAGAAAAGAGAAACATGCCCATTTTTCGACGGATATCCATCTATCGTCCAAACAAATGGCATATTCAATTTTTTTCAGCTCTAAATACCCCGTATAGCCAAAATTTCAAGACAACTTTCAAGGTGACCTATTCCCTTTAAAGAATATTTGATATTAATAAGTGGACTGAACAATAATCTTGAGCCTTATAACCGATCAGACACTGGCTTATTTTTGCACTGATATGATCACTGACATCTGCTCCTCCCGGTCCTCGTTCCACGCGACTCTCGAGCGACTGACTTGCCCAGTCCAGGTTCATCCGACCCTGCGTCGGTCACGTGACCACCGCCCGAGGGCAGGCCAGCCGGGCGGTCAGCCGGCGCCCAGCAGCCCGGCGCCCCCTTCAGCCGTCGCCCAGAACGCGTGACGGAGGGGGTGGGGCAGGATTGGAGAGGATTATTTTAGGCGGTAGGATTTGACTTGTGATGATTTATATATAACGGATAACAATATTTGGGAAATCCTGGTGCATCAAATAATCATTTGGTATCGAGAAGTGATAATTGCTGTCGTTATTTATTTAACTGATATGGTTTTCCGACCATCATAAATACCATTCATATGAGACAAAAGGTAGTCGCGTGTTTTAATTGTGAGGTGTTAAAGGAAGTAGTTCACCTTGGACATTTTTTACCAAACACGATTTGATTATATTTTTTAATACAATTTATTTTTATATTGTCAAAAAATGGCCTTATATCGCACCGATTCAGGACATAAGGTCGTAAATTTGTATTGTTTATCAACACTATATGCATACTCTCTGAGTCAGAGTCCTGACGTCACGCAAATGTAAAAAAAAATGGTTCAGCCAATCAGATTCGAAAGTAGTCGCGTAAGGATAGACTCGCATTGGGAGATGAGGCAACCGGCGGCCGGCAGTTCGCTTGCTAGCACCAGCTGCAAGCTGATTGGCTGATGGTATAGCCTCTGCCCGGGCTAGAACCAGTACAACATTCTTTCGCCAGCACCGCATTCCTTCGACAAAAAATCAAATATATTCGGCTGGAAAGTCTTTTCAGTCAGAAAACTTGCAGATAGGGTTTCCCAACACGGGCTACAAAACTGCTATCTCATTTTAAAACTAATGTTGAAGGTGAACTATTTCCTTTAAATTGTACATTATCTCCTTTCTCCTTACAAATTTACATTTGACCCGGGCCCCAAACCGGCCCGACACGGCCCCGAACCGGCCGTACATACGCTTTTCGGAAGCTAGTAACTTTGCAACTACTGCTCCGAATGAGATCGGGTTTTCACCATTGGATAGGTTCATCGAATCAATTTTGTTTTTGGTATGGTACGTTCTGATAGGGGGTGGTACCACAGCGCGTGGCACACTCAAACGTAGAAATGAGCACAAATCATTATTGATCAAAAATTACTTTATTGATCTAAGCATTAATTTATACGACCAGTAAAACGCCTTTTTGGGCGATGACCGAACGGGGTGCGCACTGGTACAGGTTTAAAATATGAAACGGTACGGGAGCACACGTGGTAGTAACACATAGTCCTCTTAGTCCTTTTAGTCCCCCATACAAATTGGCAGGGCATGTGAATAAAACATTAAGTTTTATTCAATTGTACATGATATCCTTTCTCGAATACGCCAAAAGAGAGTACGTCCTGAGGGCTGCATGCTTCGGCGTAAAAAAAACGAATGCTTAGATAAATCAAGCTATTTTTGATCAAGAATGATTTGTGTTCATTTCGACGTCTGCGAGTGCCACGCGCTGTGGTACCACCCCTATCAGAACGCATCATGACCAAATAAGAATTGATTGGATGGTCCTATCCAATGGTTAAAACCCGATCTCAATCGGAGCATTGGTTGCAAAGTTATTAGCTTCCGAAAAGCGTCTGTATGGCCGGGTCGGGCCGGTTCGGGCCGGTTCGGGCCGGGTCGGGCCGGGTCAAACGTAAATTTGTCTAGTTGTTGACAAGGAAACCTCACGGGCGCTTCGCGCCCGCTCGGTAATGAAGCATGTACCGCTCAGGACGTACTCCCTTTTGGCGGATTCGGGAAAGGAGATAATGCACAATCATCCATGATCACGCGCCCTGGAGGGGGTGCGAAATCCGCCACCCCCTCCGGTTTTTCGAGGATAGCGCAAAAACTGCGGCGCGCAGCGCCTCCGTCTTTTGCATACCTGTTTGGAAATGAACTTCCCACATTATGTAAAATTCTTGACCTCGTGCCATATCAGGTCAGGTCACCAGACCAGGTCACGTGATGACCCCAACTCCAAGACGTTTGCAGTAGTACCACAGCCACAGTTTTAGGCCGATCGTTTCAAACTTGCAGGATTTTATAAGGTCATAGATACCAACAATTGTTTATCTCGAATTTATAATATCGGTGACCTAAGGTCAGGTCAATTTCGTGACCGCCAACACTGTTTTGTCAATAACTAACGACAAAATGAAGATAGAGAAGAGAAAATGGCACCAATGTATTTGTCTTGTCAAGGCACGTCTCTCAATATGCAACATGGCCAACTTGGGTCACCTCTTGACCTTGACCTGAGGTCAAATTTCTCAGTTGACCTAAATTGCTCAACATGAATATGATTCGAAGTGCCTTGACCAGACAAACACGATGGTGTCAAACGCATTGCTTTATCTTTATTAGGTAAAAAGTTATTTGCGAACAACTGTTTTGCCAAAAAATAGCCTTTTTGACATTTGATGACCTCTGGAGCCTAAACTATTGACCTGAGTTCAAATCTGACGACACCTCTGTCGAATGCATTTTTTCAAGAGATTTCGATTACATTTTTTCCGTTTGCTGCTATCTATCATCGTTCCCGAGATATTTGGGGGGTGTTCGAGAGAAGTCCTAAAACGGGAAAATCTGACCTTTGATGACCTCTGGTGACCTCAATTTTGACCTGACCTAAAACAAGATAGAAATACTTTCGATAGAGATTGTCTCGAGCTATCTAACACCGTTTTTCTCTTATCGCTACGTTGCGTGGTTTTCGAGATCATAGGGGAGGGGGGGGGGGGGGGGGGGGGGGGGGGGCGAAATCCGTCCACCCCCTCCAGTGGCGTTGTAATTATCAGAGGCCCTCCAGGGCGCGCGTGTTAATACAATGTACTTTGTATGTTGGCATGCATGGAGGCCTGGCAAATTTTATGGAGGACTAAAAGGACTAAAAGGACTATGTGTTACTACCACGTGTGCTCCCGTACCGTTTCATATTTCAAGCCTGTTTTAACTTTACCAGAGCGCGTCCGTTCGGTCATCAACGCCCAAAAAGGCCGTTTTTACTGGTTG